>JAIPRL010003745.1:0-43989 GCA_025469235.1 Pemphigus obesinymphae | reverse complement strand
AAACACAAAAATTTTTATTTTTATACATGTAGAAACCTTGCGTAACTAACGGGGGGACAGGGAGCAATTTGCCTCCCCCCAAAGTTGCTTCAGTCGGCCAAATTGTTTTGTCTATTCGTGAAGATCATTATTATTATACCGGTTTTATTATTTAAAAAATATTAAAACCGGTTTTTGTGTCGGCAAACTGGGAGTCGGCGAATTGGGAATGAACCATAATTCATAATACCTGTGTTACTATAGATAATAAAGAAATGGATTTCCATTTTAATCGATTTATTTATAGAATATAGATAACAGCACGCCCGCACCGTATTCGTGAACCGCATGATCACCTCGGTCACCTTATGATTATTTCATCCCCCCCCAGCGGTTAAAGTGAGGGGGGACGAAGGGGGACGGCGTCCCCCTTATTTGCTTAGCTTAAGTTTGGCGTCCCCTTTATATTTCTAAATATTTAATTAAAAGTTGAGACTGAATTTGTTTTTTTGTACATAATATTCAAAAATTAAATAAAAAAAGTTTAAAAAATGGTATTTAGTTATAAATTGCATGCAAGATCTATATTATAGAAAAAACTATTTCGATTTTTCTTTGTTCTCCAGACATTCTCTCCTTGGCCGGAATATAGGTACCTAATTAATATGCGTATTTTAAAGTTATAACCACAGAGTATGTATACATTATACATAATAATAGGTATATGCATATGTACGTCCGTGATAAATTTTTACAAATTAGGTCAATAATAACATGGATTAAGAGTTAAATTTATTTAAATATTTTAAAAATATTACGGTACTGGTTCAGGGGACGCCTTTTTTTTGCATTAGCTATAGTCCCCCCTGCAAATATATTCCACTTTAACCACTGTCCCCCCCCCCATAAATAATTTCTAAATACGCCGCTGATGGGCACGGCACGGACGTCGGATCCTGCAGACGTCGTCGGCCCAGATATTGACGGTCGTCACTATATGTCGCACCGTACCGTCGGACGAAATAACCGTCGTAATAGGTATCGTATATCTTCATTTATTTTTATTTTATTTTAAGGGGGAAAAATTTAACGAATGCCCACTCTGCGAACGTGTTGAATTTCCGGTTTCTATATTTATTTATTTATTTATTTATTTGGTATAAACGGACTTTAAGTCCTATTACAAAATATAAAAGTTGTGTACAATACAATTGAATAAGATACACTGTACAATATATATAAACATGAATTAAATATACATTATAGATATAATTATGACATATGATTAAGAAAAATAAGGAATAATAAAATAATAATAATAACAACAACAACAACAGCAACAATAATAATAATAATAAAGAAGCTATAAGAACTGCAGATAAATTGTGTTGACTAGAGAGTATAAAAGCTATACGAGTTACCCGCGCGCATTAGTAGATTGGCCGGAGAATTAAAAACGTAATTTTTGTTCGAGGAGATCGGATAAAAGTATTCTTGGTTTCTTGTATTAAGTGTATTTCATTTTGAAACGGATAAGGGAAAGAAGTTCGGCAAAGTCAATTTCGGCAGATATTAGTTTTTGTGAAAATTTAAAGAGCAAATTAATAGGACCGTCTTTTATTAAGTGAAGAAAGATTGATAAAATGTAATATATTTTGATATGAACCGTGCACGGGTCTATTTATATTGAATTTATAAGCTATGAATCTCAAGAAGGAGTTTTGTACCGATTCGATAGCGTCATATAGGTAGGTACACAATATTTTTAAGCTATTCGTCATATAAAAGCGATAAATGAATTTCATAAACGTTTTTAAAAGAATTTGTTTTGTTTATCACATTTTACAAATAATAAAATTATATCACAAGTCTAACATGTATATAGCACTATACTATACTGTTGTATATTAGGCCGATTCGTGTGGGAAACGGACACTTTGCACGGTCGAAATTAAATTACGATTATCGATCGCAGACACTTTGTACGATCGAAATTTGTCTATAATTATTTATATATATTTTATAATATATCATGTGTCCACTATGCAATCCGCCTATTTAAAATTGTCGATTTACAATTAGTGAATCTATAGATTTTCAACAATCCAAATATTTTCCTTCCCATTTTTACACACACTGTTATCTGTATTATTACTATTACTATCACCTAGTATACTATTTTAATGTACCTACTTAATACCTATAATATATAATTTTATTTTTATTTTGTCATATTTCGGGTTGGAACTCCAGATATACCTAAAAAAAATCTGGATGCTATTAGAATTAGAACATTATTTTTTCTTATCTTAACTGTAAAACAATTAGATTATAAAAAAAACATTATATTATATATCACGAAAAAATGTAATATAATCAGTCATACATACCCACAATACGAGATCTGAAAACTTAATATTTCCAAAAATCAACACAGCTAAATACTATGACAACTATCTGATAACTGGATTACGATTATATGAAAAGCTTCCGATATAATATATGACATTTTCAAAAAATTGTTTCTGGTTGAGACTCACGTCTATCGAAACAAGGAAACATCCTTAGTGATAGACGTTGCTATGTAACTTTAATATAACAACACTATGTAAATAATTTTAGAATTGCTATAATAAAATAATATTACTATTATTATTATTTTATACAACCGTCCTGTCCTTTTTTTTTTTCAATTAAATTTACAAAATTATATTTTAACCCAAAATGTAGGTATATAAATATAATACAAATTTGTATTAGGTACCTATTTTCATTTCTTTCTTTAAAAAATGTAATTTAAATTTCTTTCTGTATGGCCATACAAAGTCATTCTTACACCAATCATAAATAACCTCAGTAAGGAAACATTTATTTACTTTTTAGGTATAGGTACTTACTTATGCCTAAATAATTTCAAATTAATTTCAATGTAAGCTATAATAACAAAATAGCTATAATAATAACATTGGTATTATAAAACACCATAGAATATAATATGAAATCATATTATGCGCTTGCCGCTTTGTTTACCTAGAAATATATAGGTACCTATTATTATTTCCGATTGTCAATAATATCAAAATTGAATAAAAGGTACATTTTGTTAATCGTTTCATTTAGTCATTTTATTTTATTGAGTTTATTATACGTTGTAATTGGCATTATGGCTAAACATGAAATTGAAAATTGGTTAGAGGAAATAGATCCAGAAAATAATTGTGACTGCGATCTGTCAGCTTGCAAGCAAACCACATTTATGAAATATAATAAGTGTAAAGTTCATCTGTGCATCATTAAGAATAGAAACTGTTTTATGACGTTCCATGAAAAATGATTCATTAAAATAATATCGATGTTTTTTTTTTTTTTTATTCATCTTTAAAACTTTAAAAGTATTGTAATGTATTATTATGTTTTATAACTTAACGTTTAATTATTAATTATAATACAATTATTATTTTTATAAAAACTTAAATTTTTCAATTTTTATGAAAATTCATAATACCTATCACGTCCAATAATTACCATTGTTGTTTAAAAGCAACACATTGAAAAACACGGGAAAACGAAATATCATATTGAAATTTTTTGAATACAAATTTATAAGCCTATTAGAAATTAAAACTTAAAAATAACCAAAAAATTAAAATTAAAAACTAAATCTCCCAATAAATTTATTTAAAAAAACATATTTTGCAATGATTATTGATATCTCCTGATGAATTAATAGTATAGTAATAATATAATAATAGAGTTGTAAACACGTTGTTGTTACCAGTCACAATAATCAATATAAGACAATTTAATGTTTTTAATCACGTACCTATCATGTATCAAATAGATGTATTATTATATTTATAAAATTAGATTTAGAATTCCTGGGACCCCATACGAGTTTTCTCAGTGAAGCCCAGTATTCATAGTATATATAATATGAAAGTAATATAACAATAATATGCTCGTAGTATCAAACATGGCGTGTCGTGGTCAGCTATAAATAAATATTATTGAGGGAAAATATACATTTTGAAAAATACTAGCATTTTTCATAACAATTTTAAATTTTAAAGGCATGCAGTACGGGATGAAAGAACTTATCGAATGGCATACTGATGGCAGATATATTAAATTTAATAAATCATTGATTTATATAAAGTTATTTTGAGCGGAGTTCGTTGCAATATACACATAGACAGTGTAGTGTATTATAGTTTTGTATACGTAACCATTACTGTGAGTAATGAAATTTGAAAAATTCATGACGTCACCGTACCCGTATATATTATTTCAGTATATAAAGTAACCATGGGGGTAACTTTATTTGTTTTTTCCCGAAAAATGATCCGTTAAAAGCGGTTTTTCATTATACGCTTAAGAAAACTACTGGGAAAATTAAAAAGTGAAGACCTCTGGAACGCGTACCATCCAGAACGGATTTGCTAACAAAAAAGCCCTATACCTATTTACATCACAACTCGAAACTCAAAACTGGTAAAATCAATACACCTATAGATTCCTCGGTCTGCTCAAAATTTAAAACGAGGCACGCGCCTTGAAAAAAGGTCCTCATGTACCTATTATGCAATATAATATATCGTAACGCCACCGTATACGCAGCAGCCAGCTGCAGGTATCAAAGATGGCATTTTTATACAGTGTATTATAACGGTTGCGGTTTAATATAACATAACATTAAAATAATAAAATATACATTTATATAATGCGTAACCGGTATGGAAAAAAGAAACGCGTCCATTGAAAAAAAAAAAAAAACAATTCATAATAAATGTATACCTACACGCAATTAAATGCCAAACTGCAGTACACGCGCACAATATCTTCAAATACACATGGGTTGCATAACAAAATAATTTAACGTCTACATCATAAACGGTCATTATAATATCAATATGTACATACATTTAATAAGTATATTATATTATACGTGTACCTCTATATGAACAATAAAAATAAAAAAACATTGACTATAATTTAACGATTTTCGCTCCGCATGACGGCAATACCGTGTAAAACTTTGGGTCTCCGTTGTATTCTGAACTGATGGTACCAACGACGGCGTTAACGGCGGTCTTGTCCACCTGAAAACGAAACGTAGAAAAAAAAAAAAAAAATGATAATAAATATAATTATACAGCGCGAGCACGTATAGGTATATGTGTATAATTCCATATTATTATGATTGCTCTGTGCCCTAACCAATGTGACTGTACATCCACCGAAACCGCCTCCGGTCATACGAGACCCAAGGACACCTGGCACTTTCCTCGCCAACTCCACCAACTGATTCAACTCTTGACAGGATACTTCAAAATCGTCTCTGAAAAGAAGAAGAAAAAAATAAAAAAAACATTAATTATAATAAATAATGTACCTAATCGAATTTCAAAAAAAACGCGTACCTATATATTTATGATACGATACGCGAATTCCATCTTTTTTTACTATCGCACGAATAATAACGATTATTATTTTTCTTGTTTCGTATTTATATACCGTATTATTTATAGGCGTAGTATAGGTATATACGGATAATATGACATATGTATTATTATTATTATTATTATTATTATGTTATAAGCAAAATAATCGCATTAGGATGTATAGAAACACGCGCAATCATTTCGTGAACACTATAATAATATAATGGTGTGTTTATTTTGTACATAATATATTCGACAGTTATGCGTATAAATATAATGTGTACGAATATACGAATCTACAAAAGGCGTGCACACATATCCTTCGCATAACGCGATAAAATTTCGTGACAAGGTATTATATTTACATAAGATTGTTTTAATCGTACGGTGTTGTTACACAATATTTACATTGCAGCGAACTGCGGTGCTCTTCGAGCGGACGTCACAGTCATATTATATTTTCGTTGGAAAAACTCGGCATTTCGTTGTGTGGCATAATATAAAATTATTTCTCATTTTCAATATTGTCTTAGAAACATCGTAAAAGTACTAAGCGGAAAATCAATAATACATAGATTACAACGACGTTATCTATTGCTCTACGTTCATTTTAAACGTTCATTTTTCATAGATTTATCGTTATTTAAAAAATAAAATAATTTTAACCAACTACTCGCAATGCGTGGGTGTTGTATTTAACTGCACGTTCGCGGCATATTGAAAAACGGCTACGTATAGGAAGGACACTATATTTATACGTATAAATAATAATGTTGTATAGGTGCGGCATGATTTTTTTTTTTTTTTTTTTTGTTTCATATATACTTACGATTTTTTCGTGTTGATATGTAAATACGAGAAGAGCGAAAGTATATTTTACATTTTATTTTATAAACACATAAAATGAAACCAACAAAATAAATAAAACGACTGCAGACTACTTATAATTTATTTTTAAAATGTGCATTTTTTAAACATTTGATTTTCGTTTTTCTAAATTACCTTTGCAGAACTCCTTGAAATTTGTCGTGAGAAAATAATAATAATTATTATTATTTAATCACATTAAGTAATTCACATATAGGTATTGTATATTAAACGCTTAAAAGTGAAAATCGATATCGATAAATAAAATAGTTTAAAAAAATTAACAATAAATAATAGATAATATTTTAAAATAAATTATGAGAAATATAAATTTATGAAATAAAAAAAAAAAAAATGCTGGTCAATAGGGAGTGGAAGTAACTACTTCGCTCGTTGGGTAGAATACTGGTGGTGGATATATTAAATTTGAAAGCAATAATAAATAATTTCTTTTGGATAAAACGATTCTGTGTGAAGCTTCGGTGGGTACCTATAACATGAGTATTACTATTATAGTATATTAGTATTTATATGGTTAATAAAAATACGTAAATATATGTGCTATAATTGATATTTTATGTACGTTTCAAGTTTCTGGTATTTTAATTTTACAATTTTCAATAATTTTCGGTATTTTTTGGTAATTATAAATATTATAATATATTGTCAATATAGTCGGTAACCATGACTAGTTTATTTGTTATTTTATAATTTATAACAACTTTTCGTATTATTTCCCTTATAAATGGTGGTTTTTCGTTGTGCTGTTAAAACTACTTAAAAAAAGAGTATACATACATGAAAAAATAAAAATAAAAACCAATTATAAATTCATCACTATGCTTTGAATCTAATAACAAATAAATATAAACGAAAAATATTAAAATAATTAATAATTAACTTACACATATTATTCTGTACAATAATGTAGGCACTATCTATTTAAGATATACCTATATATATGTATTTGTGAATACTAATGTATATAGTATTTTCGTTCGTTTTATCCGAAAAATATATCTTTTATACTATCAATTATAAAATTGATAACTAGGTCAGGAGTCAGGATGAATATATTTTTTTAAACTCGTTTATTCATAAGTGTTATGAGACACCTATAACATATATGAGTGGGAAGTTAACAGACACTAGATGTGTGACATTAGTAAACATATATATATATTATTTAAAAAATTCACATGGCTTTAAAGAATACATAGATCCTATGAGCTAAAGCTATACAAATCTTGCAATAACTTTTATCAGTTAAAATAATATTTTTATTTTTATTTAAAAATTTCAAGTTCAATTTTATGTTGAACAATAGCATTCGTCTAAATGATAATAGAGTATACCTATATAAATGTAGGCAATAATATAAATATAGAGTAGAAGGAAAAAAAATATCTATAATAGTTTAAATTTCAGATTGTAAAATAGTTACAAAAATACAACATTGAAGTAAAAATATTTGAAATAATATAATATGTGTGGGTGTCATTGTTTTTTTTTTTTTTTTTTGTTATTGTTGTATGACCTTGCATTGTGTGTCGATAAACCATATGAAAACATAACAATAAAAAAATAATCTGTAAACCTAAACATTGGTAACAAAATAAGTAGATACAACCTATAACAAACAATTTGTTAGGTAATATTATATATATCCAATTCCGTGTATAATATGTAAACGTAAACCGACATTTTTTTTCACTTTATTTATTTTTTTCGACATTTTTATTTTATTATTCTATATCTTTTTACATTATAATTATTATAATTCTGAGTATGCCTCATTTGACTCAATCTATAATAGGTAAGTTAAAAAATATTTTAAATTATGAAATAAATTTAACAAATACTTGTTATATTTTAATTTATTAGTAACTTTGTAAGACAATATCACTTTATATTTACGTAAAAGATAAATTGTTGCGTTCGAAAAAGATTGTGATTTATATAACGATTTTCCGTTATTTTCTGTAGTTTTTTTTTAGGCCTAACTACTTGAGAAAACTATACGGGGAAAATCAAAAAATGACCATTTTATACTTTAAAGTACCAACTAGATTAAATTTTCTACTTAAAATCCAACTTAACTCTTTCTATTTAAAATTATGTACTTACAATAACCATATATATGTATATAACAGATATATACATAAATATGAAAAACAATCAAAATTCTAAGTTATTATAAATTACTAAACAGTGGTATAAACTTTTAAATCTTTTGACAATTTCATCATATTAATATATAAATAGTAATATACTAAATATTATTATTACAAATATTAGAGTAAATTTCAAGTCTCTGATATAATTATTTTTCTTACATTTCATACAATTTTTCGTTATTTTCGATAGTTCTCCATCTATTTATATTTACACTAAATAAAACGACTGGCTGGTAAATCTAAATATTAAAATTAATCCAAATATTAGTTTCTAAAGAAGAGGAAAAAGAAGTGTACAGGCTGGCTAAGAGAAGAGAAAAACAATTCAGGGACTTTAGAAATGTTTGGTGGAAATAAATAAATAGATGAAAAGAATATTTTGAGGGATTATTAAATGAGAAATTTCCGAGGCAATTGATTGGGTGGAGTGGAATTTAGGTACGGTGGATTTAATAAGGAAAGAGGAAGTGTGGAGCACTGTGGGAAAAATTAAAAATAAAAAAGTAGTGGGCCGGATGGCATACCAGTAGAAGTATGGAAAGTATTAGGACCTTTAGGTAAAAAATGGCCGACAAAGTTTTTTAATAAGGCGTATATCGATTCCGCCGATTTAGTATAGACTCCGCCGGCTACTATTAAAAAAATTATGCATGTAAATATTATATTAAAACTTTAAAATATTCAATAATACATAAGTAATCATCAAATTATGATCAGAGACTGTTTTTACTCAAAAACCAATTAAAAACTATACCTAAAAATTTTTTCCCCAATAAATATAGGGGTTTGAATGTCTTACAAAGATTTATAATAATTGAAACACTAATTGCTATTCAAATTTTTCCCACAAAATTAAACAATTTGGTAAAAAAAAAACTATGCCAAACGATCATCCTCCTACATATTATGAATAATAAATAATGATAATAATAATAATAATAATAATAATAATAATAATATTTCTACAATAATTAAATAAATACTAATTTTGACCAACCTGAACGGACGTAAAGGCTAATGTTACGAACCGGAACGCCGTTCCTCTGTGTTCCGGTCCATTTCGAGCACTGATTTTTAGACCATAAAAAAGCATATGTGAATAAATACATACTTAATAAATACTAATACTAATAATTTATTAATAAATAAATATATTGATGTACATAAATAAGAAGCGATGGAATCAATAATAGCCGGCAGAATCGATAGCCGGCGGAGACGATATATACCTTTTTTCGAAACCGGAAGTTTCGACGGAGTCAATAAATTCCCCTTTAATAAGGCACTAGTAGAAGAAAATATTGTGTGATATCAATATTTAAGGGTAAAGGAGATGTAAAAGGATTGAGAAAATTATAGAAGGATAAAACTTATGGGTCATAGTATGAACATTTGGGAAAAAATAATAGATAATAAGGTAAGAAGTGAGACAATCTTTACTAAAAATCAGTTTGAGTTTATGTCTGGGAGGTCAACAATGAAGTTAGTATTTTGTGTAAGACAGATTATAGAGAAGTACAAAGAAAGGAAAAGGAAATTGTGTATGGTATTTATTGGTCTAGAGAAGGCTTATGATAGACTTCCAAGGGAGATCTTAAAAGTGGGTATTAATAAAGAAAAGATTACCAAAGGTATAAGTGAACATTATTGAAGGTATGTATGAAAGGGCAAGTACAAGAGTGAGAAGTCTGTATGGAGAAATTGAGGATTTTAGGATCAGAATGGGAGTGCATTAGGATTCGGCTTTGAGTCCATTCTTATTTTCGTTGGTAATGGATAAATAATAAAGGATATACAGGGTGAGATACCATGGTGCAGTTGTTTGCAGAGGATATAGTACTGATAGGAGAGAATCTTAAGGAAATGAATGGTAGACTTGAAGAGTGGAGGAAAGCTCTGGAAAGTAAAGAACTAAGGATTAGTTGGAGTAAAACAGAATATATAGAGTATGATTTTTGTGAAAGGGAACACAGAGGGAATAGGGAAAGACTAGAAATAAAGTCGAGTAGGGATGTAGTGGGAGAGGTTGAGAGGTTCAAATATTTGGGTCCGTTGTACAGAAAGATGGGGATTTCGAAGATGATATAAAACACAGGATTAACTGTGGACGAATGAAGTGGAGAGAAGCGTGTGACAAAAGAATCCTTATTAAGTTAAAGGTAGATTTTATAAGGCAGTGGTGAGACTTGCAATGATATACGGAACAGAATATTGGGCAGTAAATAGGAAGATAGAACAGAGAATGGATGTAGCAGAGATGAAAATGTCAAATTGAGGTTTAGGTTGAGATGAGTAGAGTTACTAGAGAGGATAAAATAATGAAAGAGTATATAAGAGGTAGTATAGGAGTAGTTTCAATAGTAGACAAAATGAGGGAGAGTAGATTAAGATAGCTCGGGCGAAGTAGGGATGAGATTTAGGCAGTAAGATTAATAAAGGAAATGTATGTTCATGGAAATAAGGAGAAGGGAAGACCAAAAAAGATGTGAGGAATATTATGGCGAGTGATATGAGGAAGGTGGGGGTAAATGAAGAAGATGCGGAAAATATAGTTAAATAGAAGTGTAGGACCAGGGTGGCCGACCCCAAATAGTCGGGAGAGAAGACGAAGGAGAAGAAGTAGATTTTTAGTTTCTTCGGCATGCTACACTAACGTATATAGACAATTATTTTATATAGAAAACAAAATAAAAAATATCTATATGTATGTAAATAATAAAATACTTAATAGTACTCCCTGCATAATTCGCCTACGGAGAAAACTTGAAAAAAATTTATTTTTAAATAATTACAAACAAAATATAATTTTACTAGGTACATTTTAAAACCAGAAAAAAAATAGATTTTTAAAACCAACTATACCTATAATTAAAGAACATAATATAATAATTATACAATTATTATTATTATATGGTACCTATATCTAATTATTATAGAAATGTTATCTTTTATTTTATTTTTGTTAACTTTTTAAGATTCTAGTAACTTTATAGGTATTAAATTAGATAAGGGTGAATGGGGTAAGTTTACTGAAGCAAAATGACGACTTTGTAACATGCACATTGCACCTACGTAGCATTTTATGTTATAAATAAATATTAAATATACCTAAGATATACCTATTAAAATTAACAGGTAAATGACTACACAAAATGTGATTTTAAAAAGTATTTCGATATTATAATGTTCCTAAATTATTAAGTTTTATAGGTCTATTTTACCAAGCTTTGAAATGTATTTAGCAACCTGTATGCATATTGTATGTTTATAAAGATCTTATTTTTAATTACATATGTAATTTATTAAAATAGAAATAATATGTCAATTATTTAGATAATTCATAAAATACCGTATTTTAAGATTTAAAAAATGTATCAATTATTCTTAATATATACCAAAATATATCTGAACGAAATTTCAATATTTTGTATCTATTAGTTTCGATGCATGACTATTAAAACTATCACAAATGTACCTAATTAGCATATACATGACAATATAGTGTACTTATTATTATAATCCAAGACAATTAAAACCTTTGAAGTCACTTATTATATAGGTATATAATAAAATACTCTTACACGCGTAACAATATTATTATAATTACCTCAGAGAATTATGGCTTGCGTTCATAAGTTCACCAAATGTTTTGTAATCGCCACGTTTTAATACGTCGGCTGCAGTTTTGGTCCTTTCAATCTCTGTTATTACATGCCTGGCTCGTTTGTATATTATTTCGTTCATTTCCCCGTTCATGTGCACTTCTATAATATAAAAATAAAATTGTCAACGCAATTTCGAAATTAGTATATATATGTGTATATGTGTAAAAATTCGCGTTTCTTTACTGTTCAATATCTCCATCGTGGCTGATCTAAGACTCTGAACGTTCAACAAGTCACTCGCTTCTTCGCACTGATATCGTCGCAACTGGTATTGACTACTGGAAAGCTCGTGGTGGACATTTGAGTTTGTTATTAAAAACACGAAATTGGATTCGGTCAACGGGACAGGATCGTACTGTAACGATCTGAAATTGAACGAAAAATTAAACTAGATAAATAGATTATTTAGTATTATAAAGTATAAGTTTAAATATTAAGTATTTTTTATTAATATTAGTAACTATATTTATAGAATTATGCATAGAATCATAGACAGAATAAGAAATACGTTTTTAGATTAAATTTTCCTTCCTTGAATGTAGTATATTAATATTTCCAGTGGTGGAATCTTATATGGGGAGTTAACATATTATACCTTCAAGGAAAAACTTTTACTTATTATCGGTAATTGAATTGGGAAAAATTGGGAAGAGAAACACTTATTTCGGTTTAAAAATCAAAGTTCCAGCTGCTAAAAAAACAAAATTGACCAGAGGCAAGTAGACTTTACATTATTCCCCCTAAACATAGACACAAAAATATTTAGGAAAATGCCTCTAAAAATACATCTATGACATCAAAATATCAAAAAATATTAAAAACATCGAGCAAAATAAAAATGAATTATTTATAAATTCGCATAGTCTACAGAAATTAATTTTAAGTAAAATCAGTAACTATAAGTATAATACTAGACACTATAGTTATTACTATATGTGTCATAAGTTCACAGGAAATAACATATAATAATCTGAAATAGTTTAACTTCAGAATCCAAAAATTATAAATAAATAAAAGACTTAATTTAAGCCGTTTTATTAAACCACTAATTCATAGTTCATAAATATTGTAAAACGTTTCAAGATTTTAGATTCAGAAAAAAAGAACATACGAAAATACAATCAATTAATAAATATGAAAACGAAATATTACAACCATAGCTAAATATTAAATAGTTAAATAGATATGATTAGCTATTTAAAAGTGTTTATTTCCATATAATGCTAAGTGATAAAACAAAAATATTATACTATATTAATTTTCGTAATTTCGCTATTCTTTTGATAAATTGAAATAAAAAAAATAAAAATAGAAATTAAAATGCAGATTAATATTAACAAGCATTTAATCGTCTTTTGTTTAAACAATTTCGATACGTACATCGACATCTAATTGCAAACAACATAATAATATGAAGAGACAAATGTACGCGATGGGATGGGAGGGGGGGGAATACAAGAGGTATTAACAACGTATAATAAGTTAAATAATAGTATAATTAGGTATAAAATATTATTATGTAGTCACTAACTTGCAGTCTATAAGTAAAGCGTGACCTTCTATTCCCATCACGGAAATAAATTGATCCATTATCCCGCAAGGGACACCGGCAAATATATGCTCCGCTTTTTGACACACCATAGCTTTTTGTACTAGTCTAAAAAAAAAAAAAAACGTAAACGACACTATAATTATTTCCATCGTATTTTAATACGCAAACAATGTTTTCGTTTTTACTGGATTGTTTTATTTCCGGTGATGGCTTCGATGAATGAATAAGTAGCTACTTCCAGAGAAGCACTGCTGGACAGTCCACCGCCCAAGGGCACACTCGATAAAATTACCGCGTCAAAACCCACCACTATACCTGTATACACATGGAAAATTTTACTACAATTTACTTCAAATATAAGAAAAGTAGCTAGGTAAGTTGTGTCTTGGAGAAATTTTCAATAATAAAACATGATTATATCAAACTTAAATATTAGTTCTTATCATAGATATAAAATATATATTAACGAATTCGTTTCGTGTAATAATAAAAAATACAACTTTATGTCTGGCCCGTAATAATTTTAAATTTCAAAATTTGGCCCTCTTCGAGTTACTTTGAGTTGTCCATCCCTGGTCTATATTGATTTTTAAGAGTATAAATGCGGCAAAAAAATTTGTATAAATTTGTATAATTTGTAACGGTCACTAATTTATTTAGCATCGACTTATTGTTGTCTGTTACAACAACGACCGAGGAGCTAATTAAACAACGTATTATACTTATTCAAATAAACAGTACGTGCCTATGGGTACGCACTTTGGAAGCATGCGATCACTCCTTTGACGTAGTTGGCCCATTTGGGTGTGCCCACACACAGTGGTTTGACGGTGGGAATTTTAAATTCCGTTTTATTCGAGTCCTCGTTCCCTTCAAAATCGTTACACGCAGTGACCACGCGACAGGTGTCGCTATTGTTGGCTCGTCCCAACACGATCGTCACCATTGGTAATGCCTATATAATAACACATAACATTACACGATGTAGTAGGTACGTCATATTTTACGGTAGGTAGACATTTTTAAATTAACTGGTTAATGGATGTACGGAAGAATCTACGTAATTGAAATAATACCGTACCGAAATAAATCTAATTTATAAAGGGAAAACAAAACACTGAACCAAAATAAGAAAAAAAAAACGTAAATGTATCCAAATTAATTTTTACAGAAACAATGTACCTATATACATAATATTGTTTTTTCAGACGGTTTTAAAATGTATAAATCACTTATCAACAAGCCAAAATTGCCTTTGCAAGTCATTTGCAAGAATCTGTTAATCTACTTTTGGAATTTACAAGTACACCGATTTCAGGTAAAACTTGAAAAAAATGTGTAATGCAAACTTCACGTAGCCCACCCATGTCGGCCTAAAATTGACACCAAACAATATATAGCTTCCGATTTGCAAGAATTTGGAAGTCTATTTTCTGGATCCGGATAGAATATCTCTCTGGTTAAATACAGAATTATTTAAAAAAATTCACTCTTTTTGAGAGTTTGAAACAGACGTTTGAATATTATATAACATAAATCAGAGTAGTTTTAACATTTTATTTGCTTAAAATCGGTACAATATATCCCAGTAATATTAGAGCCTAATAGTGTAGGCCACGGACTAAGATACTAGTATCTTAGTCCGTGGTGTAGGCACTAGTGTACTACTGCAGTTGAGTTATATAACCCAAAATTTACATCTGGCTGTATTTGTTGTAAAATTACTACAATATTTCCCCCCTTGAACTTCGGGTTACTGAAAATAGCTGTATAAAACAATATTTTTCTTATAAAATTTTACAGATTTATAGAAGTGTAAATGTATAAATGTTTGGGAATGTGAGTAAAACATCCTGAATTGGTTATATTAAAGACTCAAAAATAATACTTATAAAAAATAAAATTCGTCCAGTTACAAAATAGTAAAAGTTGGTCCATCGTCCTTTTGGGCCCCCAGATGGAATAATGCGTATCGTTATTATTTTCAATTTAAAACCAAAGATAAATCGTTGCATTCGAAAGACTATTTTTAAATTGAGCAAAATTTGGTATATTGTTTAAAAAATAAGTGATCATGACAATTATTTATTTGTTATTTTATTATTTTCCCTGCATTTATAAAATATTTTAATTAAAAATGGTAGTTTTCCTTCTAGGCTTAAAAAAACTACCGAGTAAATCGAAAAATGACCTGTTTAAAGTACCAACTAAAACAAATTTTCTATCAAAAATGCTCTTTACTCGAAAACTCCTACTCGACTCCGAGTTAAAGTTTTATAAGTACAAACATAAAAAAACACATCATTATAAAACCAATACTTCGCTCAAAATCTAAAATACATATAAATATAAATACTACCGTAGTATCTACTTTAAAAACACACATAATATGGCGAATCATTCAATAGAAAAATAAATAAATCAATATTCCTAGCACTATATGATTTTTATCATAATATGCATGCGTGTAGAATAATATTCTAGTTTTATGTTGAAATACTAAAGAAATTGATCATCAGATCATATAAATAGATACAAAACATTTTACCAATAAAACATGTACAATTCATACCTAAATTTGATTTTTGACTGAATTTTATTAGGCTATACAATATATGTTCATAAACTACATTGTTAGTCTAATATAATAACTATTTTACACGTGAGATTACAATGACAATATGAATATTTATAAATTACAATGTATAGGTAATCAACGTATATGATATTGTTACACCAATTTTGTTCTAGTACATTTACCTACATTTTAAAGAATAGATATGCAAAACTCTTTTCTATTATAATTTACTTAAAACTAATTCAAAAATAACTTAACCATTTTAAACAATGTGTTACCTGCCCATTAGATATATTATCGATATATAAATGGTCAACTACCTATATTGTCATTTTACTCATTAATAGTCATAATTAAGTCTTTTTAAAACTATACTTTCTTGATTATATTTGTACACATTTCGTTATACTTGACTAAAAAGTTGTATTTCTGTATAAATTGAATTGCGTACTACTAATCATCACGACGAGTACGTCTATACAACACATACATTTTTATTGATCAACATATTTGTAGTTATTATAATAATCAGAATATTACATATATAGTCTAAAAAAAAAAAATGTGTTAATAAATAATTGTTTATTAACAATTGTATTTATTGGTTCACATCACGAACTAAAAGATAATAATGACTAGAATTGAAAATCTGCAATCGATAGAATATTTATTGAGAAATATCACATAACTATACCTATAGTCATAAGGATCGAGTAATAAACGCCTTATAATTTTATTTACAGTAGGTACCTATTATAGAAGTATTATATACTAAATTCTAATATAATTAATATGCTAGGTACCTATTGACTATTGTACATTACGTGATATTCGCCAAGTAAGTTTTATCGACAGGGATAAAACCTAAAACAATAGAATAAATAACAATGAATGTATTATAAATTTGGTCATTATTTTAATCATTAACAAACATAATATATATATTTTCTCGTTTTAATAAAAATAAAATAAAATTTAACACTTTATATACTCGTATACTCGTTGTGCCCGTCCGCCCATCTGTTCGTAGTTATGAGAGACATTTTTGATTTATCTAGTCACTTATTGGTTTTTTTTTTTTATAATTATTTATAAATATTTTATTAATAGTTATTTGAGTGACAGAAAATAGTAAATATAGCACACTCGAATAGTGTGTGTTTATCACCAATATCAATATTTATAATTTTTTATTCGTTTTATGATTTTATGTTTCCATGCATATGTATATTGGGTTGAAAAAATTGTTTTAAAATTGTTTATGGAATTATAGTTTATTGTTTATAAAAGTGTAGAAACCAGGAATTTAGTACGCTTACAAATTGGACTTTCCAAACTTGTTTCTCATAATACATGTATTTTATCATGTAAAATATAAAATAATATAATGTACTATATAGTGCGTAATTTATAAATTATTATAGATCCTCCTAGTGTTCTTATATATAATACAAATTATCAGACTTATCACATATCACGTATAATCAATTGTATATAATAATATAGAACAGAATATGCATGATGAAAGATTAGAAAGAAAACTCTTTACTTCAAAATAGATTATGAGTTATGAATATAAAATAAAACGTAATAAAATGTCTTAGGTAATGCTAATAAGTGATAAGTGTAGAGTGATAACTTTAATCGTATACTAATATTATTTAAAGTAATAAATTAGAGGTATCTAAGTAGGTATCTACATTATTATATACACAATAGTAATATTAAATATTAACGTATTATATTCGTTATGTTCATAATACCTATAGTGATACTAATACGCTTAGGTGCTATCATTGTTATGATAATTAGGTAATACATTTGTACTTAGAAAATAAAATTAATATTAGGTATTATTATACTATTATATTATTATGAGTCCATTAATATATCATAGTAATTTATATAGCATAATAATTTACAACTATAAATGTTCACTTATGAAAAATTATGTAAGAGGAGCAGTGGCACAACTAGTATTTATTTTCAGGAATAGAATTTAAGCTGTATGGTGTATTTAAAGATAGTATATTATATATTATCTACTCTAATGGCAATTTTCAACTATTTTAAAAGGGTGTTTACAATTGTAACATTTTTGGAATGGTTATGAAGTTGCTTTAGAGTATTAAAAACATTTCCAAAAATTATCTTTTAAAGAAGTTATGACCTGGATTGGGTGACCAAAGGTTACCCAATGCTAATAATTTTTCGATGTCATATAGACATGACCGATAGACTGTTAAATAAAAATAAATAATAAAAATAGAATAATCTAAAACTGACATAAATAATTTAAATTTAATGTAGTTGATAATTATTTACGATTACTAAATAATTTAACCAAAAAAAAAACAAAAATGTACTAAAGAAGTAAAAGTTTAAAAAATCAACTTGTCTGAATGAATAGTTTATACAAAATTTTAATTTTCAAATTAAACAAAAAATAAAATTATGTAGATAAATAATAAGTAGGTAGGTGATTAAAATGTATAAAAAAAATGTTCACTTAATATTTTGAATTTAAAAAATGTACTCAGTACTTACACATAAATTATGTAAATTATTTTTAAAAGGCGGAAATATATGGAAAAAAAAAATATATATATCATACAATTCAATGAAAAAACAAAATAATAGGACCTAAAAATCTAAAATTTCAAAATGCAAAATAAAATATTTTATTACCTACATGATTCCAACTTTGTACTAAGAAATCGTTGTCAAACAACTGATAAAAAAGAAAGAAAATATGTATTCGTTACAAATTTATAGTTATCATAAATACATATTAATTAAAAATTTTAAGAACAATTTGTGCCTATTGAATATATAAATTAACAGTTTTACATCCGCTTATTATCCAAACTCTAACATGCTCAGAATTGCATGTTCACATATTATGACAGTCGAAGATGGTTCTTAATAGCTACGACAAGCATAAGAACCAAATTATTAGACGGGTTTAGTAGTTATGGCCGACTTGCACCAGAGACCAGATGCCACTGGCGAGAAAAATCTCGTTGGCTATCTGGGAGTCGAACCGGGGACCTCGTGCGCCGAAACACGCATTCGACCACTCGACTTCAATCGACCCCTACCTATTGAATACATAAATACATAAATTACTAAAATATGATGATAATAATAATAATAAACTTAAGGTTTATCCAAAAACAAAATTACTGTAATAATATATGATAAATTTGAAAATGAAATGGTTCTTTATATTTTTCTAGTAGTAGAGATAGTGTTAAGTTATATGTGAGGTCCTGGATGAAACATACCAATTGAAAATCTTTTACATTTTAAATATTTATCTTATGAAGTAGAACTGTAATTTTATATAAAAATTATATTTATATGTTCGTTGTTTGTACTAAATTAATTGTCACACACTATACATACACATTATTAAAAAAAAACAATTAAATATTATGGTATATGTACTCATAATTATTATAAACATTAAACGTACAAAAAACAAATTAATGTTAGTCATGTCATAATGTGTTGAGTATAGTTTGAAAATATTACGAGTAATTATTGTGACATTAAAAAAATCACTTAAATTTAAATTAGATCGACCATGATTAGAGGAAAATTTATATAAACTTGACCTAGAAATAAGAGATAATAAAAAGTTTGGTTATAAGCTGGGCCCAGGTTTATTTTTTTTTTTAGTAGAGAGTGCATAGCAGCACATATATGAGTCATATTCTGGACTCCGGTATTTTTGTTTTTTAGAATTATGATTATACGAGTATTCTCTACTATTTTTTTCATTTCAATTTAAATTAATGAAAATTAATTATAACAATTATTAATTTTTATTTATTCATTAATGTCTCGTTATTTTGTTATATTTTTCAAGTATTAGTAAGTAGTATCTGTTATTCATAGATGTAACAAAATAATCTAATTAAAAGCAAAATTCTCAATATGCCATGATTAGATATTATGTCATAGGTCTTCAACCTTTATAGAAACAGAGGGTGACTTTTAATCTTATATATAGATAGGTCTCAAGGGACCAAGGGATCATAGGACAAGGTCTCAAGGGCCGTTCACGTAATCGTAATGAATATAAAAAAGTAATAGTATAATGTAAGTATTTCTTCTTCTTCATCGCTTTCTCTCCAACTATTTGGGGTTGGTCACTCTAGTCCTGTACTTCCATTTGACTCAAACTTCTCCCATCCATTAAACTCACACCCACCCACCTCATATCACTCTCTATTGCATCTCTCACTTCTTTTTGATTCTTCCTCTTTACTTCCTTTCATCAACAAACAATATGACCCTTACTAATATTTTTACTTCTGTTTCTTTCCTCCTTAAAATATGCCCGATCCATCTCAATTTGTTCTCTCCCATTTGTTGTATTCTTGAAGCCTCTTCAATCACTCTAGTCACTCTACTCTTCTGCCTTTACATTCACATATCTGCTACACTCATCTTCTGTTCTATCTTTCAATATACTTCCCGAAATTCTGATCCGTACATCATTGTATGCCACTAGTCCGGAATCGATTGGACAAAGTCGGGGGGCCAACTTCACGCACGTCACACCACTGTATTATACAATTTATAAACTTACTTATAATGTACAGTAGTTATTCTCTAACTTTAGTTACTAAATTTTCGTCGATCTTAAGCTTTTTTGTTACTTGCGTGTACAATTATTGTATATTATAAAGTGAACGACAATCGTAGAAACTTGCAAGTTGACTTGTTTTTTCGTTAATTAGTACAGTATTTGAATATAATACTTTGTATTCTAGTCGATCATTATCACGTACTACTTTTCGTACCCATCAGGTAATTTTATCGTCCGTAACGCGGTTACTTTGCACAAAACAAGTTCATGTTCTACCTTGTGATGTCATATAGTTGCAATCTACCTTATTCTGCGCTACTACACATATTGATCTATTTATATTTCTAAAATATAAATTTCAGCTTTGAATCTGTGTCATCTGAACTTTTGAAGTTAACTAAAAATATATCAATTGATATTATTCTAACAAAATCGGGTCCTGAGGATATTAAACAAAACAATAACTTGCATGAAGTTATTAATTGTGGCTTTATTAATATGAATCAGTCCCATAATGATATTACAACAAATGTTTCATAAATTCTTAAATCGGTAACCGAAGATCTGAAAAATACCTCACAAAGCAACCGTATGATTCATAATAAGTTAAATAACCTAGAAATGGTGAAATCTGCTTGCTCTAGTTTTTCTCTGGCTACATCTACAATTGTATCTAATGTACCTCTTGCATCATCCACCCATGATCCAAGTGTTATAATCTCTGAACCTGTTTCTCGTAGAAAATTGTCAAAAATTGTACAAATTCATAGTTGGTTCTGGAGCTGTTCTTCATAACCAGATTTTGGCTGTTGCTCCACAGTGCATGTTTGAGAACATTTTTATTTCCCAACTTTGCTCTTATGTCTCAGTAGATGGGCTTAAGTCAGAAATGTTCTCCGATATTCCTGGCGTAACTATAAGTCGCCAAATATTTCTTGGTTTCTACCAAAACTGCAGAGGCCTAAGAACCAAATTAAATGTATTTAAAAATAATGTAGCTCCTACATGTAACACGTCATTGAATAATCATTCTATCTAAAGCGGTGATTTGGACTACCACCTGCACATTAATACCATTAGTTATAGAGCATTTAAGATGCTTGGTTTTGTAATACGCACATCTAAAGAGTATAAATGCACTACCTCGCTTAAAACAATTTATTGCTCTCTTATTCAGTCCCTTTTAGAATATGCGTCTATATGGTATCCATATATAACAAAGAAACTCTTCTCATTTACAGAGAAGGTACAAAGGCGTTATTTATCATTTGCTACATATATATTGAAAATCCCACATCCTCAACATGATTACTTTCTTGTTATGCGTGAACTTTTCCTTGAAACTCTGGAAGATAGAAGGATTAATGCGAACTTATCATTTTTGTAAAAGTTGGTTTATGTTAGTGCCGATGCACCTGTTTTTCTTTCCCGATTACATTTCAAAGTTCCTTCATATTTTACATGGCTTTAATTTCCTTTTATTGTTCCTTTCCACTAAACCAATTACGGCCGCAGCCATCCTTTGGATCAGATGATGCGCTTTTTAATTTTTAAATTAATAAATATTTAGTCTTAGAGGTATTTCATTGTATTTAACTTGTATTGTTATTCATCTTCATTATTTTTATTATTTTTTTATTGTCGTATTGTCATTGTCATTTACGTGACAATGTTAGGGACACTGTTCGTTAATTATAATTATCGAAATAATTGTTTGGAACCCTTTCGTCACAAAAAATACTTGATGCTTTCATCCCCTTAAACATTCACACTTTATTTGTGTCTTCATCTGTCATATCTTCCTCGAAACCACCATCCTTTTATAGAAATTTACAACCTCATCACTTCATTCACATTCAACTTCATTACTTGGCTATCAATATTCTCTTTGTG
Source organism: Pemphigus obesinymphae (assembly GCA_025469235.1). Taxonomy (NCBI): domain Eukaryota; kingdom Metazoa; phylum Arthropoda; class Insecta; order Hemiptera; family Aphididae; genus Pemphigus; species Pemphigus obesinymphae. Next base: position 21,237 of record JAIPRL010003745.1, on the reverse strand, counting down.
TTCTCTTTCTCCAAAATCATAACCTACATTTTATTCTGTTTTACCCCTACTCCTTAATTCTTTGCTTTCTTTACCTTTATTTCCTCTGTACTCTCTTCTACCAAACCATGGTATCTCATCCTATATATAAGTGTATAGAAATATGTAATATATTTTTTTTCGTTAATGAATAATTTATATAATCTACCTATAGTATAGTTGAAAAAAATCAATAATTGTATAAATAAACAATAGATACTAAAAATAATAATACCAATATAATAATATAATAATAATACCTGGTATTTATACCTAAATGATATTGTTGTTACAGAGTTACAAATATATGAATTTAATTGTCAGTAATAATATTTATATTAATATTTTATGGTTGAAACTTGAAATATGTAGAAATAAAAGCAGTATGTATAAACGTAATCGATTATAGCCAACTAACGGAAATTTCTCATGTCAATAATACAAACAAAATATATATATAGGTGTAATACTCGTACTTATCAAAGATTTATGTAATTTTCAAGTTTTAATTTTATTAACTATATAGGTATATAATATTTAATATTTAATAGCAACAATTTTTATAGTAACTATATTCATAAAAGATTCAATAGTTGTATAGTAAAAAGCTAAAAAAATATTCGCATTTCGCATAAGTGTATAATAACTAAGATCTAAGTATTATTAATATTTTTATGAAATTGCTATTATAATAATCAATGATTTAACAACATTAAGAATTATATATTAAATATGGTCTTGAAGTTTAAGGTTTAAGTCTAAGGTTTAAAAATAAAAAATATTAACTTACTTAAAGTTACTCAAAGTTAATAAGAAGTAGGTACATTTTTTATTTTCCATAAGAAAAATTAGAAATTAGATCTTTAAAATGATTCAAAAATAGTGTAATAATTTGACAACATTTAACTTTTTAAAATATGAAGTAAGTACCTATATTTATTAATTATTAATTATTAATTATTGTACTTGAATTTCGATCAAAACATGCATAAAGCCTTGAAAATCGTTGAAATTAACTGTAAAAGTTTTAGTTAATATAATGAAAATTTGAATTATGCTAGTTGGTTAATGCAAAAAATAATTAACCATAGTTGAATTAAAAAGGTTAAGATAATGAACTTATAAACTTAATTCTAACTTTTTAATTAGTAAGTTATAATATGTCCATCAATTTTGTATATATTATGTATAATTCCATATACATTATTCAATTAAAAGAAATTTAACGAACAAATGGTAGGTATTTAAAAAATTAGTTTTCCTTAATAGGAATAAAACCTGTAGGTATTTAGATATTTATTCATTTTTCGTTTATATAACCCATATAATATGATTCATTGGTAGTAAACTATAAATGTATTATTTATATATTAGTATTTTAAAAATATAAATTTTTTTCTCGATATTTTATTATAATCGATATTCTTATAAATAATATTTATAAATTATTTTCATTGTAAATATAGTTTTTATTTAAAAAAATTGTTTTATTATTTTTAAATGTACTTATACCTGTCTCATTTCCTATTATTTTACACCAGCACATACATATTATAAACTAAAATTCACTTCCTTGTAAAAATTTTGCTATACAAATTTTTAAATTATTGAAAAAAAATCGATAATATGGCGGTACTTATTAGTTAGGTAATATACTCAATATAGACTATAGGTAAGTTATATTATAACTAAATAATACTTATTCGATATCATTGTAAAATTAAAAACATATATTATATTCTATTATGTAGGTATATGTAGGTGTTCACTTCATATATAGTTTTAATTGGATTTTTAATTTAAAAATAAATAATTAATACAATAAACCGAAAAATATATTTTATTCTTTTCATATAGCAGGATTAATACATTTTTATTATGCATATAATACACAATTAATTAAAAAAAGTAATTCCTTTTTATAATAGGTATTTACTATCTTTTCTATAGATCATTTTACAAAATACATACTCAATAATATACCATTTTATTGTAGCTAAAACCTGCTATTTACGTATATTAACTATTTATTAAAATGTGAATTGCGCAAAAGCAAAAGCATAATGTAAATTTGTATTTGGTCGTTCTTTTCATTTATTCATGAAGAATACGGTAAAAAAAAAAACTTTAGATAGGTACCATGAATGATTGACATCGCATTACGCATTCGGCATTACCTACAAATTACGATCCATACTTTCATGCAAACAAAAATGTGCGAATTTTTAATACTACCCAGAATAACCAGGTATTTTATTTTCTGTACCCATTTTCACCACTTTAATATATCTTATTATACATAGTATTGTTATTATTACTATAATTGAGACATGTTTCAAAATTACCGCGAAACCCGAGAAGTATAAATATTTTTCTATTATATTATTTATACTTCGAACTTTCAATATGTTATAAACTTATAACTGTATTATATATTACTATATATAAAATGTTTAAAATCGTTACTGTTTCCAGGCCATAGGTAATAATTATATACGCGTATAATATTAATTTATTGTTACAATAATTAATAATAATTGTTACCCATAGTAATCAGAAAATCAACAAAAAAAATTGTAGATAGGTACTAATTTTTTGATTTAAAAAAAAATGTTTACTGGTTATCACCTATTATTTATTTTTCAAATGTAAAATTCACATTCGCCTTAGATTAATTTAAGTATTGTAAACAATATCTTACGTATTGTTATATTTTAGTATAATTATTTATCGGTTTAACGGTTATTAACTTATTTTTCTACTTAATTTCATAAATCAGTGTATTATACATCCGACTTTGGCATTCGAAAATTGATAGGTACCTATATCTTAATATAGAAATATCGAATTTTAAATGTACATAATATATACTTGACAGTTGACATAATTAAGAAATATAACATATTATAGAGATTAATTTAGGTACATGAAAACAGAAAAATACTGCAAACAAAATAATCATTAGCTTTAGCATATTAAGGGAACGTATAGTCTAACACACGCATGATAGTAAAATCGGGTTTTGTATTTCCAAATTCGTAAACAATATTGGTTGATTTTGGAGTGGCAGTGTTAAGAACGTTCACTTGAAAATTTAATTTGTTCACTTTCACGTTTAATACATGAAAAATTAACTCGTTTATGTTCACGTTTAAAAGTATTTAAAAATAACACGTTCACACTCACGCTATTTAAAAAAAAATGAACGCGTTATTAACAAAATATAATTTTTTCTTATATATATTGTAGGTATATAACCTATTACCTATACTAAAAAATTAGCGATTCATTGAAACGATCGTTTTCACTTTTTATAACGGACCCAAGGAAATTGGACTTTTAAGTTTTAAATTTAAATCTAATGAGGTTTATAGAGACATTTTAATATATTTTAATTTAATTTAAACGGCCTGAAAATTGTTCAAATTCCTTGAAAATATGAACGTCATTCATGTTCACGTTCAATTTGACAGAAATGAGTGGCGTTTGTGTATTGTTCACAAAATATGAACGTGAACGTCGTTCTTTCCAAACACTGATTTTAGGATATGATAACCTATTATCTTAATTAATAAAGATATCATAATCTATAACATATAGGAATTATGTTTTCAATAAATTAAAAATTAGACAAAAGATTCATAATTTAATTATCACGTTATTCATACAATTGTAAAAAAATTAAAATTAATTGATTGTTTGAAAAATAATTCCTACATGTCATAGATTGTATTCTCTTTATTAATTATGATAATAGGCAATCATATTCTAAAATAAACAAATTGTTCACAAAATTCGAAATACAAAACCCGATTTTACTATGTTTTGGGTGCGTCAGACAAAGACAACTGAATCTAGTTAGTATGTCTCTTTAAGCCATGTTGATTGCGAAAAATACTAAATTGATTTTGTATTTTGATCAGACGCAAATTTGGAATAATATAAATATCTGACTTTATTCAACAAAACTACATATTCATATTAATATACTTGAGTTATATAAATGTTAATAATAATATAATAGTAAATAAAAAAATATTTTATTAATTACTCACCATGGGTAAGACAAATCCATCATTATAATCTGTATGTTCCCCAATTAAATTTACTCGTCCAGGCCCAATACCTAATTTATCGGGTTTTTCGCTTTCTGGAAAATGTTTTGCAAAAAAAGCATACCCTCGTTCTAGTAGTTCTTCTGTTGTTTCTGTTTTTACTATCGACATTTTGAATCTAAAAAATATATCCTACTATTATTATTGGTAAGTGCTAAGTAATGAAAATCAATTACTTTGTAAAATATATAATATTTTGTAATCGATTTAGGTACCTACTATATTTTATTGATTATTATACATATTAAACGAATAATATAATATATTAATGTATAGTATTTTCGTTGATTTTAAATATAAAAAAATAATTTTTACTAGGTAGATCATAAATCAATATACCTAATCATTTATTAATATGAATGAAAATATAATATGTGTCCTAGAGGCATCACATGATTTGTATATAATATACATGCATCTATATTTATTTATATTTAAATGTCCGTTAATGATAATTGATAATAATTAATATATTGTATTATATATTTTTACTGAATATTATCTGGTAACCCGGCCCGGCCCCTTCTCTTAGGACATTTTTAGCTACACCATAGCTGCATACCTAAGCATACAAATTATCTGCCGAATGAACTCAAAAAAAAGTTTATAAAATTTGATAATGTTTATAAAATTTTTTGGAATTCCATATATAATATGTTGCACAAAATGTTTAGTTGCATATTTTGCGATATACGCCTATTTGTGTTTGTCTATAATTAGGTACATAGTATAGTACTATAGTACGTTTAACATATCAAAAATAATATAATACTTTTTTTTTCTAGTTGATATTATACTAATGTAAATTACTAAATTGACTTAATTTTAAATTTAACGATGACAAAATTATCTGTAATTTCTTTAATTTTAAAGTCATTTTGATAAATAGATACCTACCTAAGTAAATAGTATAGTAGTTATAACATTTATTAAAATTTAGTAATTATTACTAATTTTATCATATTTGGATTTCATAATAGGTCAATATACTCTAATATTTTAGACGATTTTGTAAAATATAAATTTGCTTTATTGCGTACATGATATTATTGGTATAATACTATGATAAACTACAAATAATAATTGATGCACTTATAATATTATGTCCATTTAAGAAATTGGATTGATACAGTGAACTAGTTTCACTACTATATACACTATAATATAGTAGTTATTTACATATTATTTACAATATGAAAACGATAGATATATTATTATTATTATTATTACATTTTTGTATTTACAATATTTCACGAAAATAAACTCAAGTGATTATTCGAAATTATTTATCCTTAATTTCAATCTAGATATTGCTATTATTTATATATCTAGTACATTTTGATCAATTTCGGATACATTATAATTTATAAGTATAGGTATTAAGTAGGTATTTATGTGTATTGTATATACATTAAAAATCTAACAGAAACAATCAAATCAAACGAATGATATTTAATGACCTATATTCGTCAAAACAATTATGTACACATAGGTAAACGAATAGAACGATACAAATACTATAAACATACAAAGTAAAAACCTTATATGTAAATATGTTTGGAATTTTTAAAAGTGAATTATGTAGGTATACGATTATGTGTACAGTATACATATTATATTGGATCGACTGTTTTATTTAATAAATTGTCAAAAAATATTATATTATAGGTATTAAATACATTGGATATTTTCATATTTTTTCTAAAACAAAGACCTTCTGAATATTTCCATGATGCAAACAGTGGTCGATACACTCGAGAATAGAGGAGAAGCTGTACAGGATTACAAAATATATTTTTTACATGCAGCAATAATATATTATGTGTGCCTATTTAAGCATTACGATTTACGCATAACATATAGGTAATATATTATATACTATAATATAGGTATATGTATAGTATATATTATATAATATACTAATATAACATTTTGTATAAATATACTGGACATAGGTATGTCTTAGCCCATCCCATCCGATGAAAATCCTTGGTGTCACTACTCACTTATCATAATATACAGGCTACAAGTTACAACCGAAACGCAAAAAGTTTTATTATTCTGCCGATGGGCATATAATAATAATATTATAAATTTCATAAAGGAATGAAATTTATCTCTATAGGAAATAATATATTAGGTACTATAGGAGGTGCCTATGTATAAATTATAACGCCACAGTAAATATACGTATATAGTCTTCTATGTAGATAATATTAGTAGTTAATATTTGAATTCAAATCATCGAAAATATATATATAGGTACTTTACTTTATAATAATTGTTTGATAATGTACTTATATATCTTTATCATTCACTAAGCCCAAAATCGTATAATCCTATATAGATATAAATGCAATTCATCTTCTTTCGAATGAATATAATTATATAGATTATATAGGCACTGCACGAACGTACTACTCGTACGTTTTTAACGATAAGTTTTAATTATCGCAAATTCTATTTCACTATAATACGAGTATAGGTTCACTACTATACATATGGTTATCACTCTAATATTATGTGAAGTAACATGCATGTGTATTACTATATAATACATCTTAATAACTGTACTCTTATCCTTTTGGGGTGTTAAAAACTTGAAATAAATAAATAATAATAATTAATAACAGTAATATTTATTTTTTAAGTTTGAAACAAACCGTTTAAAAATACTAATATGAATATTGTAGGTATAGTATGATAATATATATATATATATATATATATATATAATCCATATATGTCGTATTACCTATATAGTATATATTGTTATGTTATATAACATGCATTTAATCGTTTTAAAAACAAGGTATGGCATTTTTTACGATTAAACTGGAAAACGATTAGTATGTACAGATAGACCTACCAACACATTATTATTATTATTAAATTATCTTTTTATTTTATTTTACAGTGGGTTAAAACTATACCTATATAGGTATACATAAACACGCGGAGGAAACATGATTAATATATTAGGTACCTACCTACTATTATAACTATGCCCGAAATATTTTTTAATTGTACCTATCTACCTAATAACAATAACCGATAACCAATATCGGTTTATTATTCATAATAATATACTTAGTTAGGTATTTACACTGTTTGACAATACTAATAAAGACCGTATTTATTGAACACGAAATTTCAAAAATGACCGTCTTAAACGTCCATAAATAACTTCACGCGTATTATATATTATGTAACCAACGTTATCAATCATTAATATTACGTTACGATCAACCTACCAACCTACCCACCTATATTATTATTATTATTATTATTATTATTGCAATATTTGTAGCGTTTTTGAAATACTAAACGGTGGATTTCACAAAATAATATGTTTTTAGAGTGAAAAAAAAAAAACTAGGTTTGTGAAAAATTTGTAGGTACATTATATAAATAGGTGCCTACCTATATGTATACGCGCTCATTTTACGGGACACAAATTTAAATATTTGAGGTATTTAAAATAATATCTACTATGATATTTAGAAAAAAAACTAAATGCAATTTTAATTATACGACACACAATAATAGTTATTAGTACATGACAATATATTTTTAATTGAAAATACGAACGGTGCGTTTTTGAATAATAATATTGTGATTGTGCGTATACATCGGTGTGCGTCTCCTCGAACGCATAATAGCATTATCACGTACTATATTGCACCTATTAAATAGGTACGCTAAAATATTAATTATATTATTTATACGACTTACATGCGACTTGAAATTACTCCGCTGTATACACACCTATTATGCACACGACGATAGGTTTTAGGTATATATTTTTACGTTATCCGGTGGTTGTGTACTAGAAAAAAAAAAAAATCAAATAATAACTCGGCGTAAGAAAAGAGAATAGAAAAAAAAAAAAAAAAAAAAACACATAAGAAATATTATATTCCCACGTACTTTTTACCGATTGTTGGGTTTTTTTTTTTTTTTTTTTCAATTATTCCGATTTGGCGCGCGCACGATCAACCGAGTAACATAGCGTTCACGCGGGCAAACCAGACTAAAAACCGTGTGATACGATAAAACACAAAACGGAAAAAAAAACCTCACGCACACACACACACACACACATACGGTTTTATTAGACTGGCAGCCAGTCACTGGCTAGCGTGTGTCGTCCTCCCCCTCTTTACTCACTCCTTCGTACATGTACGCACAAACGGGCGCCGCGAGTTCGCGCTCTCGACGCGAGCTGATAATGGAAAAATATAATAATAATTATTGGATATAATAATAATAATAATAATAATAATAATATCGTAACTCATATTTTTACATTATATTGTGCGTGTTGCGTATACACGTCTGGTCTGCGGTACCTACTCTGCACATAATAATATTACCGGTACGACATATTATTATATAGGTACAGGTATAATAATCAGTGCTCGAATTGGAAAAATAAAAATAGGTGGACTCTACTTTTAAGATAAAGAGTGTCCCCATCAATTTTTATACCTTGTTGTACCATGAGGGACTATGCCCCCACCCCCCTCCCCTTTCAACTCTCATTATATAAAACTATATTTTATTTTTTTATAATAGATATCTTACATTACATTTAATAAATAGGTAATCAAATGTCTTCTTCTTCTCCTTCGCCTTCTCTCCCAACTCTTTGGGGTCGGCCAAATAAACAATCAAATGTATTTATTTAAATAGTTCCATAAATTATGGTAAGTAGGAAAGTATCTATATGTTGTTTTTCATATTTTAATGTAATTCTCTTTAGACAACAAATTTCTTCTGTATCTCTCTTTAACTGAAAATATAGTAGAGGTACGCTAAAATTTCTGAAAAATTAGTTGAGGTACTCAGTCCCCCTCCCCGCGTCCTCCCTCAATTCGAGCACTGGGTATAATACGTATACTCGCACGTCGATATACGTAGGTACCAGCTATTATCATAAAATGTAATCGTCAAATATCGTATAGGTATAGTATACCTGGTATATCCATAACCCAATCGATGTCTCCGCGGTTTATGTGATAGGCGTATAAAAAGTAGACAACGGTGGAAAAAAAAAAAAAATGAAAATGAAAAAATATGTCACGCGGACAATACTGCTGTACCTATATATATATATATATATATATATATATATATATATTATCATAAGCTATAGCAGCAGGTTAATATTATATATAGGCACATTCGCCGGTATAATATATATATTATGTGGAGATGCACAGTGGGAAGGGGACACAAAAAATTTGAATTGCCCCCCCCCACCCCCGAGGACGAAAATATTTTAATATGTCAGCATAGGCCGCACGAATACAGAATAGGTAGTCTCGGTAATATTATACATAGTACATAGTACATAGTACATAGTACGATGATTATGGCATCACGTGGTTATGATGACGTATGACGACGGTGAACATCGTCGATTAGATAGATGCCTATTAGATTCGTTTTTTTTTTTTTTCCCCAGGAGATTTGAACGGAAATGACTTATAAAACGCTTAAAAATCAAAACGCAATATGTTATATAGGTAAGTATATAGTAGGTACGATAACACAATGTACGAATACGGAAAGTACGCGTAGGTACCTATACTACAATGACCGTTACGTATTAGGTATTTACGAGGAGGAAAAGTGGGACAATTATTGCTCCCCCAATCACTTGTGCTTACTCAGTAAAATAATAATAAATAAAAAAAAAAAAATGTGCTAATCGATACAATGGTCCTAAAAACAATAATATTTTCTCTCGAATTTATATAAAATCCAATACAGACAGTATTAAAACTCTGATTCTATACGTTTAATAGGAGATAATTTGAACTCGAAAACGCCTATTTCATCTGCTATTATTGCACTGATCACAATTTTATTATCAAGTGGAAAACACAAAACGTGAACATTTATTGTTACTTTATGTACATTGTACCAGTTATCGCTGTTTCAGTAGAAAGGTTTTTTCAAAATGGACTATGGTGAACTCATTACCAATAACAATAATATTTTTCAACAAATTGTGTGATTTATGTGATTATAATACATCAAAATATCTAAACATAATATAATGGTTTTTTTTTTTTTAATTTAGTTGAAAATTAAATTAAGAACAATTATGAGCAATTATATGCGTATAGGTTAGACTCTCGTATTTAAACATCAATTTAAAACTGTTGTCTATAGATATATAAATGGAAAAAACTAGCTTATCGTTATTTTGGTCCTCAAGACTGAATAATATTATTATTAATATGAATTGAACGCAATAATAAATCTTTACATTCGTATAGAATGATTCTAAATTAATAATTTAATATAATATAACTAAAACATAAAAATAGTTAACCATGAGTGGTTTTTCTTTACACTTAAGAAAACTACTGTGAAAATCAAAAACGACCTCTCTAAATTATCAACTAGAATCAATTTGCATCAGAAAAGCTCTTTACTTCAAAACTGTAGATCTATTTCTTCTATCAAAAAGAAAATGTATACAGACATAAAAAATAAATAAATAAAATCACATCATTGTAAAACCAATACATTCCTCGATATGCTCATAGAATCTAAAATTTAAGACAGTAAGTTTTTTTTCGCCCATAAATCGATCTTTTAGAAACTGTTTTATGACGTCCCTTAAAATTTATATTTTTCCTATTTCATATGTATTATTATGATTATATATATAATATATATACACCTACTTACACATACTGTTTTCGTCTTTTTAAAGAACAATCCGTTAGACGTCAATTGGTATTCGACCAAAAATATCATTACTCTGGACCCTGGGGATAGCATCGCTCTGTTAACTACCTGCAGTGCGAACCAGTTGAAATATATCTCCCAAATGGGCGTCAAACATGATTTCTATACTAGACCTTTTGTATCAGTACTAATCGCTACCTACTTCCTATTTCAATAAGTGAGTGTATATATGTCACGGCTAATGTCAATGTTTAGATAATTTTGACATTATCCAAATATTAACATAAGCCGCCATGTATATATTCCTAAAATATTGGATAACGGATAACGTTAACACATTTTATCTGGATAATATGACATTTGCAAATGCATTTTGAATAATGTTACAAAAACTTTTAGACTTTATAGTAATAGACACAATTTTTTCTTATAAAACATCAATAAAAGTTTTCTTTACGAGTAATTGCCAGTTGGTCCATATGACCGTGGTGCGCACTGTGTACGAATTTACCTCGTGGAGAAAAGATGACCAAAACAATTAGTAATGATAATTAATAGTGATAAATAAATATAACTATTAATCATATTATTAATAATATTGTACTATTATTTGAAGATTGTGCTAACGTAATTCGATGATTGCTACGATAGTATATTATCAAGAAATAGAGAGGAGAAATATACCTATATATGAAATAACGTTTTGATAATTTGATAACACATTTAAAAGTTTCAACCAATAAAATAATGTAAATCTACATATTATAAGAGGAAGTCTTATTATGTATTAGGTACATAATGTACCTTACATTCATGTATCTTGATTTTTGATATTGATTTGTTTATATGAATAGGATGGAGTACTGGATATGATGTAGGTACTTACTTATTATACAAAAATAAATCATTTTAATTTTTACCAAAGTTTCTTGAAAATATTTACGAAAATGCCTGTTCCGTTACAATACTTACAAAACATCAAAATACGTTCCAAATAAACTAAATAAATATATTCGAAAAACTCTTATACACTAATTAAATAAATTAAATATCCTGGTTTATACTGCTGTAGCGATAATGTAATTCGAAAATTTAATTACTATTTAAATCGCATAATGAGTTGATTAAAAAGTTTTGTTTTGGATGATTCAACATTTTTCAGGAATACCTATTATAATTTATAACAATATTATTTTAGCTTAAATGTTACAACCTTATTAAAGTCGATCCAAGCAAATTTTAGTTTGAACTTTACGCACAAAGAAAATAGAATAAGAATAATCATAATTTATTATGCAAATCAAAATAGATTATAAGAAAATTTAAGATGTAACAGAAACGTATTAAATCCTTCGGGTATATTCTGAAAAATATTGAAAACGTAATTTTTATTATCATAACATTATAATATAAGTTTTATATAGAAAAAAATATAAGGTATATATGTAAAAAAAAATTCGATGCGATATTTTCGATATATATATATCGAACACATAATATCGATGAAATGATAATATCGACATATTTTGCGCATCCCTAGTCCAACAATATTTTTGATATTAGCCAGAATGTTGAAAACGGACCAAATCAACCCAACCCAGTTTTAATTTCTAGTGGTTATTCTGATTGGAAGCATATTGGAAATATGTTAGAAAAATACAATTCTTCAAATATTCATAAACTGTCTTTTGAAAAATATAAATCGTGGTTATCCGCTAAAAATATAGGTTCTGTAGCAACAAAATTAAACACTCAACTTAAAGAAAATATCTTAAAAAATCGTGAAATTATGAAATCTTTAATCAGATGTATGTATTACATTGCGGAAGACAAGATATCGGTTTACGTGGTCACAGAGAAACAAATAATGTTATTGAATATTACCATGACATTTTAAAAACTTGTACTGACCACTGTCAAAATAATGGTAATTTTATCGAGTTAGTCAAATTGTTTGGATTTGAAATGAAGATTTCAAAAAAGATTTGAATTCATTACCAAAAAATGTTAAATACACTTCAAAAACAATTCAAAATGAAATTCTTAGTGTGTCGTGTAAAGTTATTTTAAAAAGTATTGTAAAAAAAATTCAAGATGGAAGTAATTTTTACAGTATTATTGTCGATGAAGCTAAAGATGAATCTAACACAAAAAATGAGTATTAGTGTACACTACATAGGTAACAATCGTATTAACGAAAGATTCCTTGGATTTACTGAGCTTACAGAGTTGGATGCCAAAACACTTGCCAATAATATTTACTATTTTTTGTCATCTATTAATTTGGACATAAAAAATTGTATTGGTCAATCATATGATGGAGCTTCTGTTATGTCAGGGAGCATAAATGGTGTTCAGAAATTTATCCGAGAAATGTCTAAAAACCCATGTCCATATGTGCATTGTTATGCCTATAGACTGAATCTTGTTTTAGTAGATGCATCAAAACATGTTTCAGCTATTCATAATACAATTGGTATATTAGAAGCAATTTATTCATTTCAGTCATCTTCTTCACTACGGCATGGTTTATTTATGAAATCCCAAGAAAACAGGAATAAAATATTAAAACTACCACAGCACAGTGAAACAAGGTGGGTTTCAAAGTATAAAAGTGTACATTTCTTTAAAATACGTTTCAAATGTGTTATTGAAAGTTTAAAATAGTGTACCATGAGTAAGAAATCAAAAGAAGCTGCAGAAGCCCGAGGTTTATTGAACCAATTCGCAACATTCGACAATTTATTGATACTTTTTTGTTTAGATGATCTTTTATTATGTATAAACTCGCTATCAGTTTATTTACAAACAAAATCTATGGATTTAAGTAAATGCGTACCACTTATCGAATATTCAAAAGATCAAATTAAGAGCATGAGAATTGAAAAAAATTTAATGATTTATATGAAAAAGGAATTAATTCTGTAGATGAAATCGGTAGTAAAATTAGCGTTCCAGTTACGGAAAATAGAAGGAAGAATGTATGATCAAACTTACCGATTATTTCGTGACAAGTTCTATAGGTCAAAACCAATCGAAAAAAATATCTAATCATAAAATAAAAATGAGAAGTCAATATTATGAGATAATTGACAATATCCTATTGGATATGAATCGAAGATTTGAACAAACAGAACTAATTGAAGTAGTGGAAACGTGCGATCTAAAATCTAAAATGTTTTTAGACTTCAATACATTTATAAAATTTCCAGGGATAAGGTACAATATGATTTAGGAAAAAAAAATGTTTATTTCAGAATCAAACTATGGAAGTATATATCATAATTAAAAATATGGGTGCATCGTTTTTAGAACTAGAAGAAGTTTACAGACGAATTTTAGTAATTCCAGTTTCCAGTACTACAGCTGAAAGGAGTTTGAGTTTTTCATCAATAAGAAGAATAAAAACCTACAACAGATCAACTATGACCGGAAGACGATTACATAACTTGCTTTGCTATCAATCGAAAAAGAATTAAGTGAAGAATTAATGAAAAATCCAGACGAAATTCAGAAAAAAACGGAAAATTCTGATTGAATTTGCATATGATAAATCGAGAAGATTGCATTTTTCAATATAAGTTTATAGTTTATATCATTATTATAACTATTATTAATAGTTAATAACTAAATAAAATAAATAAATGAAAATTATTTTGTATTTAATTTAAATTTTACTGTGGTATCTGTATTAATTTTGGTGGTTGTATTTATGGGCCCACCCAAAAATATATATAGCCATAGCCATGTTACACATATTGCTGTTTATGTTAATATAATATAATATGGTATTTATAATAATTTATGTTAATAAATAGTAACGGGACTGTGCAATATGTACGGGCATATGTATACGATTTAGATTCGAATTGATTTTTTATTATTTCAAAATGTAAGTTATTTATTTTTTCTTTTTTTTTTTACTAACCATGGAAAACTTCCACAAACAATTCAGCTGTGAATTTTTTTCTATATAGATAGGTCTACCTCCAACCTATTTATGATATTTATTGAACAGCGCACTTATATACACCAGAGCTTCACTCAGAATCGTTTTATCAAAAGAAATGATTTATAATTGCTTTCAAATTCAATAAAACCACCACTAGTATCCTATCCAACAAACGAAATGCTTATCCCCTTACTGAACGCCTATTTTTCATTAACTTGCCATATTTGTTAATATTACCTCTACATTAAAAATTATATTTTTTATACTGGCCTTCACTATTCCATACAAAACTCCCATAACAAAATCACAACTAAATACATTTCCACTATCATAATGATTTTGACCACTTCATATTCATTTTTGATCATCTATAAACTCCATTATTTTACTAATTTTAATTACTACCATTATGTAAAAATAATTACAATAAATAATATTATTTTATTTATTATTGAAATTAATTAATATTAAAGATTACAATTTAATAAATAATATGTTATATAAAAAAAATTATTCAAAAATATTAATTTCTATGTAATTTATTATAAATTGAACCTTGATAAGGTTTTGTTTTGAACCGTTGATGTTATCACATTACTTTGTGACGTCACAGTGTAATGGTCTATTATAAAATAGACAGCACTGCAGTGACGTGAGTTTTTGGCTGTTTTGGAAAGAATCTACGAAGGACTTACGTTTTATCCATTGACATATCAATTATTTGGACCGCGCATTCCTCACCTCCCGTCTACTCACTATCAGTTGGATATAGAATGAGAGAAATCGTTGACGTAAACTATGTGTATGAGAGAGATAGAGATACGAGTTGGGAAGGACCATGGAATAAAAAATACTCCATTTATTTTTTCCATGTATTTAAACCATAAACGCGGTGATACAAACAAGAAATTTGCCAGCGTAAACCGGTGTGCAACACCGATCTCGTTCCGATTAATGATCTTGGTTCAATGTAAAGATACACCGGTTTAATTAGAAATTCGTGGCATTAATCGGTTTATCCTCTCCATAATTCTTATTATTAGTTATCACACATTATACAACATTTGTGGGTATAAACATATTATAATATTGTTTTACGAACATTAGGACATAAGGTATAAATAAAATATATATAATATAAATAACTCTTTAAAATTAATAAACGGCAGAGGCGCAGAGCCGGATTTACAGTTGTGGAGGTCCCGGGCCAAAGGATGATGGGAGCTTTTTCAGAAGCTTTTTTTTTTATTGCTCCAGATTTATTAGGTACGTTTTATCACGTTAAAGCTTATGTCTATCTTTTTTTCAATCAGCCATATCGAGCTTTTTTATTCATAGAACTTTCATCCTCTTTTTTTCTGTGAACAACATGGGTTGAAATGTGTTGAATCTTCTAAATCTATATCTTGAGTACTTGTAATATATAGTTTATATTTAAATAAAGAAATGTATTATTTTATTAATAAAAATATTATTTTTTAAGCACCGTTCGACGTTAATGAAGGTAAAACACTTTATTTACCTCTTTAATCTTGATTTTCAGCGATAAAAACATGTTTATGCAAAACTGTTAATACGGATTCATGAAGTGATTTTAGTGTTAAAATACTTATTATCAAATCGATAGAAGACAAAATTTTAGTGTGAATCTTATTTAGAATTGTTCATTTATTGCCTTAAAAAAAAGTTATTAAAACTTGAAAAATTAAGTTTTAAAAACTACAATAACTTTTTTTAAATTATTTAATTTAAAAACCAAAATGAGGTTCACTCCCAAATATTGTCCTTTATTGATTTGATAATAGGTATTTTTATTTTAAATTTACTTTAAAAACTCATTTTAATACTTTTGCGTAAATATGTTTTTATAATAAATATCGTGATTACACAACAATAAAAAGTGGTAGACACGGGAGCAATTTTAAATTACTTTTAAAATTGTATTTAAATATTTTTAAATTATTATATTTCGATATTTCTACAAATTTCTTAAAAATTGCCTATACACAACCTATTAAAAAACGAGTGTGTAGCGTCCTCTTAAATAATTACCATAAGTGACACACATGGCGTGTTCGACGATCTACGGTCAAATAAATGACAAACAGAAATCATCATAATATTATATGATATACAAAAATCAATATTAAACATACAAAGTCCGGGCAACTTCCTTTGAGTGCTGGTGTTATATTATCGTATTTACGACGTAAAAATAATTTATGGAATTGTTCAAAACCCGATACTAACACACACACAATTTTGTGTGAACTTGCAAATACATATATAAAGTATATTAATAACATTTTGAACTGATTTATTTATTTTTTTAATTAAATTTTTCTAAACACTCAAATACACCACGGGGAGAGTTAAATTAAGAATTATGAAAAAAATTAATTTTTTTTTTTTTCAAAAAGTTTTTCTTCAAAATAATTTTTCTCGCTATAATTAGAATCACAGCTGGTGAGGGCCCTAAGTGGTGGGGGCCTGGGGCAACTGGCCCCTTCTTAAATCCGGTCCTGATAAACGGTATTGTAATGATAGATAATAAAAGGAGAAGTCAAGTTTGGGGTAGGGACATATCGGGATCGGTATTTCTCTACCACCTTGGTACAGCGGTCGAAAAAAAGTAAACCGGTGTGTCCGGATTTTAAATCGGTCTAGTCCAGCGAATTTCTTTAAATTACACCGGTTTACGCTGGCGAATTTCTTGAAATCTAATGTGTTTACTGTGTATGTATGGGGGTAAAGTAAAGTAGCATGGTAGTGCAAGTTCTTTGTATAGAACAATAGTTGTAAGTAATTACATTTTTATCATAAATTACTACATGACAAAATAGTTATTTTTTTATTACATATAAACAATTTAGTGTTATGGCAGCATAAAGGTAAAGTTTCTTATCATTACCACAAAATGGCTAACAATTATATTTAAAATCAATTTAAATAAATATAATATATAGTTTCAATAATTTATTATTTATATATATAATTTATTTGTTAAATATATAATTAATAAAATTATTTTACAATTATTAGTAATTTATACTTTATATTACATAATACATTAAATTTATCGTTCGCCAATTTTGATATTTTATCAGCCAATCAAAACATCACCCCTTACGCTGCCATTTTAATTTCTTCAAGTGATAATACTATAGAGTGGGGGGTGGGGTACAACTGCAATAACCTAGTATATTTAAACCATGGTATGTACCTACCACTGAATACTGGCAATACGCTTTCGTGGTATACGATATTACCACAGATAATATGAATACAGATTGTGCACTTGGCTGTAAACAAAACCTAGCTGATTTGAGCTCGCCGAAAGTAGTGTGACTATGTTAACGGAATAAAATTATTTAGTGTATCATATATATATATATGTGGTAATACTGATATCGATATGCGATATTATCAATGTACCGTCAGATCAAAATAACAACACAGATAACATTTTATCTGTGATAATAATTTTAAATGAAATATATTTAACGCAATTACATACTGTACTTTTCTTATTTTACTTTTACATGAATATGTTATTCTTTTATCTATGGTTATAAGTCATAACATGACAATATATGTCATGAATCATAATATATGAGCTAAAAAATTTACCTAACTAAATGCTATAGTTTTGCTTTGATATCTATGGTCACACTGATTTGGGCGACACCTATTTGAACACCGTATTAATTTTTTACATTGTTTTATAGGGAATGCACTTTCTGTATTCAGGTTATCAGTGATATTACCACGTTTGTGTCTGCAGATGCAGCGACAAGATACGATCTATTGTTATAGGTAGAATGAGAGCGTCACGCGTCGCCTCCTTCAAGCGCCCTAACAACCGTTATTAGATGTATTCCACATGTAAACTCACCATTATAAAACATTCCTTGCTTTTTTAAAAATCTAATTTTCTAAATAGTTATTTCTAATTACCCACTTACTTTAAAATTGATTTTTATATCCTAAAAATATATGGGGTGTGTAAAACCATATCGGCCCAACTCACAAATGTTAAATTTTACAACACGAACAGCCAAAGTTTTGACTTTTATTCTTTTATTTATTTATTATTTTTTTTAAACAACCAACTCAAATGAAATCAACGTAGTCACTTAAATATGTATAAATGAATGCCTTTTAAACCATGTATAGAACAATCGTAAACTTTAAATTGTTTAAGTTTTAGTGTGGGTTGGGCCACTTTTTATTTTAGAAAATATTAAGTAAACAATAACTTTTCTGGATTCGGCCATTTCATAAAACATGTTTTGTTATTTCCTAAAAGCTAAATTTGAAGAATATAAACTCAGCTACGCTGCCTACAAGATACAAAATTTTATGTATTCAATAGGTAGGTACTTGCCTAAACAAGTTTAATAATACATAAATAATACGTTAGATATATAGATATATTATATAATATAATGTATGGGTTGGACCATTTTTTGCCCAAAGTTAATTATTAAAATGTCAATGACAAACGAATTATGTGCTCCTATCTAGGAAATAATTTTTTTTGAGTGTTGGCACTGGAAGAAAATATAATTCTGTGATATATTTTCAAATAAAACGCAATTTGATTTTTGTGTGTCCAGCCCATATGGTTCTATAGGTACGCCTCATATATCAAATTAGAAATATTTTACTTATAGTACAAGAGTATAATAATTATTTAAATAAAATATACTTAGATATGTACCTATACAGGGTCGTAGCAAGACCCAATAGCGCCCCTGGCAATGAACAGAATTTGCGCCCCCTCCTCAATCACTGTCATTCCTATGAAATATTTGTGGTAGAGTAATAAGAAAAACAAGGGCTTTTCACAAATTTGTCAATTGAACTGTCCAAATAATTGCCAACCCAAAAATGTTTTTCTTAGTGAGACAGAACCCCCTCCCCGTTCCCTCTTGCTGACCTTATAATCACCTAATTTGTTTTTTTATAACCTTAAAAAAATATCATTAAAAAAAACCATCTTTAACATAAATATCTCCTTTTTTATTAAATATTAAAATTGTTACATATATAAAAATAAGTAGGTAACCACTATATATAAGTGATCGTTAACACGAATAATATTTAAATATTAAATAATGCTTTGTACATCAGAGAGTATAATACTGTTCATGTTTATTATTTTGGTATGGACTTGCATGATTTTTTTATCATAAAATACAATATTTTCAGTTACAATTTTATTGTACTAACTAGGATACTAAATAATAAAACAATAGTGAAGAATTAAAAAATACAAATATTGTTATCAAGCAGAAAATATATGATAAAAAAATACTACAGTATGACCTATATATATATATATTAGCTGCAAAATGAAGGGGAGTTCGGACTTGCCTTGTTTTTGGCCATGCATAAAACATTAAAAGAGGTAAGTCCATTTGCACGTTATCTCCGTAAATAACAATTGGACATACTTTGTTCTTGAACAGTATTAACCGTGATGATATGGCGCATTCAAAACGATCAAAAACTGATTTTCGAAAAAAATTAACTTGCCCTGTTGTTGCAGGGAGCCCTTCAATTGAAGGGTATTTTTTCGGGGGAAAGTTTAAAGAATTATTTTGTTTTTGTGCTGTTCGAAATTATTAAGGAAACGCTCACTCTGTCTCAGTTTTTCCGGATGCACCGCACGTTCGTGAATTTGGCCCACCCACCACTTGCAAATAAGATGAATCATGTGTAAATATTTTGGAAGTCATTTGCAAGAATTTGCAAGTCTATTTTTGAAATTTGCAAGTAAGTAGTTTCTTCTCAAAATACAAAAAACAAAAGTTGGGCCAACTTCACGTAGCCCACCCATGTTGTCCAAAACCTTCGAAATTGATACCATACAATAGCTTTTAATTTGCAAGAATTTGCAAGTCCATTTTTGGAATTTGCTAGTCACCGGCGAAGTCACCATGGGCCAATGAAGTTGTGAAGTTGGCCCACCAATGGTTACCTAGAACTTCGAAATTGGTACCAAACGATAGCTTTTCATTTGCAAGATCCATCCGGTCCCACCACTTACAATCGCTTTGCTTACGATTCCTAGTGGAATGCTGTGTAAGTGCTCGTAAGCGTTTAGAATGCGTTTTTAAAAATAAAATTGATGTCATTTAATAAAAAAAATACATATAAAAATGACATTACTACCATTCGTAGCGCATTGTGGTGGATGCGGCAAAACCGGACAAGCTTAACGTACATCTTAACGTTTTTCATCCAACCGCTATACGTACACCAGTGAGTTTTAGAAACAATTACATTTGATATTAATATCTAAAGAATTAATTACAATGGCAAGAGTTTCTTATAAACACTATCAAAATTATTTGTATGAACAAGAAAACATAAAAATGCAGAATGAAAAACACAAAGAAGAAGAAAAATTAAAAAAGATTGCAGAATCTGCAATTC
>JAIPRL010003744.1:14800-43990 GCA_025469235.1 Pemphigus obesinymphae | reverse complement strand
TAAACATTAACGTATCACCCCACCTACTTATCATACATTTGTAAATATATTCCCAATGGCCCTTGTAGCCGCGGGTTAAATAAATAAAAAAAAAAAAAAAAAAAAAAAAATATAACATTATTTTAAAATCTAATTCCACAAAACCCCTAAAACGTTATCATATTTTAAATGGTGTATAATTTATGTCTCAATGTTAACATTTTTTAATTCATAATTTTTTTTTTTTATAGAGAAAATGGAGTGTACACCCGGTTACTTTTGCTTAGAATACTGTAAAGTAGTAGTAAACGTTCAGTAATTCATAACTTTCAATATATCATAATTCTTGAAATTGATTATAAATATTATTTTAAATCTATTTATATTTTATTATTAGAGCATATATCTATTAGTTTAATGTTATTTTCAAGAATTGTTTATAGTTTATTCATATATATATATATATAAAAATGATTATTATTAAGTATAATGATTTACAATATAACTAATTGTAATAAATATATTTCCATAATTCGAAAAATTATATAAAATAATTTAATTGTGAATAAAAAATAATTTTATTTAATAAAATATTCTATAAATGTATACATAAATTGTATTAATTTAAAATTTTTTTTTTATTAATGTATATACCAAAAAATTATCTAATATCAAATATCAATTTTGGTTTTGATTAGATTCATAAAAAAATTAAATAAAGGTTTTGGTTCAAAGATAATAAAAATATTCTGTTTCTAATACCAGTATTTTTAATTTCCGCTCCAGGCCCTCGCTTATTAAAAAAATATTAAACGTTATACATCTAATAAAATATTTCATTAATATTATGAGTAAGAAATTTAACATAATCAATGGGTTCAACGTTCGTAGTGTCATTGTAATGTGAAAAAAAATTGTAATTATATTAATACTATTAACCATTCCAATACTGAAAGGAAACTGTTATCAATATCAGAATGATTATACGGATATAAAAGCTGGTATAAACATTAAATAGATCATTTTAAAAGTTTTGAACCATATTTTGAATTTTTCGAGTGTTATTTATATTATTCAACAATCTTATACAATTCAATGTTTGGCTCCATTAGCTCATTATGATTTAGTGCATGCATATTGCATAACTGGAAATTTTTAGGCACTATAAACTTTTGTGATCGTAAAATAATTGAATGTGCTTTGAAAGTTAAACCTATTCTGTTATAAAGAAATATCACGCAACTATATGCAATAAATAATTCAAATGTTATGAGATAAAATTGAAAAAGTTAATTTGTATAATAAGTATAATATTATAATTTTAGTTATAATTTATATTTGTATTTATTTTATATTTTAATGTACCTATATTATTTTATATGTAAAATAATTTATGCATATTATTATTAAATTAGACACGAGTTATTTTTTTAAAGTTATGAAGAAAGTGGAGGGAGGTAATGGATAATGGGGTAGCCTTATCAAAAAATTAAAAACAAATTCCCTACCTATATGAAAAGAGTACCCAGGAACGCCATTTTAGAGTGCATAGAATGTGGGCTCACGCATACTTAGAATTAAATGCATAATTGACCTAGAAGTCATCCAATTCATATTGGTTTTAGTTATATATTTTTCATATCTATATCATGATTTATTAAGCATTTTTTTCTTATTAACTAAAAGAGGCCAAATATTTTGGCCCCTTAATGGAAAAATACTATCTTCGTGCACTTTATAGTAGCACATGGCACAATCACATACCATGAAATTCAGCCTTACCTTATAATTATATACATGAGAGCCCATAGGTATATTTTAGTATATTTTGTATAAATATAATGAATATACAAATATGAATAATGTTGGGCGAATATTGAAGTATTATTTTCAGTTCGTGCTTTTATGAAAAGTTCTTAAGCCAGGCTGGACCAGGCCAAGAGTTCATGAGAAGTAGTCGGGACGGGCATGATCAAAAAATTCGGTACGTGCAGGTCTCTAATGCTTACGTATTTTCATTGGTAATAGATGAAATTACAAAGGATGATTGTCAAAACTGTTCTACATTAAATTATAATTCAAGAAATTTTTTAACTAATGAATTATAATTTATTTATTGAATAATGAAAATCAATACATTTATATGTAAATAAGATAAATGCATATTACATTATTTTATGATAAGAATGAAATAAAAGATTTCCATATTATCATAAAAATAAATTATTCAGGAGAGCGATTTCTCGTTTTATTACCACTGAAATTATATTTATTATAATGTTAGTGTAGTTATTCTACGATTTAGATTTTAACTTTTAAATTAGTTATATCTGATAAAAACGAAAAAAATGAAGAAGAGTAAGCCATTAATATTGTTTATCGGATAGGAGGATATATGTATGGTATGTATGTATGTATGTATGTATGTATGTATGTATATAGAAGAGAGGCTGGAAGAGGCTTTGCGGTCAGTTACCAAGTAGATGGACGACAATGGCCCACTCGCTGTTGTCAAGACGAAGACCATTGTTTTGACAAACAGGAATGTCCGGAACAGAATGGTTGTGTCATTTGAGGGGCATCGGTTTGAATCTCAGCCAAGTGTCAGATACCTGGGCATTGAGGTTGACGCGAGGATGAGATTTTCGAAGCACGCAGAACTGTCTGCCGCTCAGGCAGTTGATGAATGAAGTCAACTGTCGCAACTACTTTCCAATTCCAGAGTCCCCCGACAGAAGATGAGGAAAATATTGGCTAGCATAGTAACATCCCGCTTGCTGTACGTGGCTCCAATATGGTTCCCTACGATGACCTCTAGAGCTCGGAAATGGATTTTCAGCGTATTACAACGCACCACGTTTCGTGTGGCGTGCTGTTACCGCATGGTATCATACGAAGCCGCCTCAGTTGTATCAGACATCCCACCGTTCAACTCACTCGCAAAGGAAAGAACAAACGTTTACAGCGGGTTAGATGCTAAGGTTTCTCGTGAAAGATTGATCGAGGATTGGCAGCAAATGTGGACAGTAGCAGTAGATGATTGTTGGATGCACAGGCTGAAAGGTGATCTTAGAACGTAGCACAAAAAGAAGCACGGTGAAATGACGTTTCACATAACACAGGTGCTAACTGGACATGGGTGCTTTAATGCATACTTGAAGCGTTTTGGTAGGTCTTAAACTAACGCCTGTGCGCAATGTGGCGTTTCTCCTGACGATGCGGAACACGCTGCGTTTAGATGCGATGCTTGGCAACGTTGGAGGATCGAAGTGTGTGTATACCTCATGATCAAAACCTATTCCAGAGAATTTCATGAATGTGATGATAGAAGTCTCCAGCAAGGACAAGAGTAGAAAGACTGTTTTCGAGAATCATACGCATCAGAGAAACAGAGGACAGGGTAGCTCTGACGTTTAAATTAAATTAAGTTGTTATTTGTTAAGTTTTTGTTTATGTATCTACTGTGCACTTATGTATATATAATTTAAAAATTAGTTCTTAAGAATAACTTGTGTTAAGATTATTTTGTTTCCGTTAATAAACGATACGGCAAGGGGCTAAGTAATGCTTCGGTGATGCGGTATGTTTATTTATATATATAAAAAAAATAAAAAAATATATATATGTATGTATGTATGTATGTATCTATAGAACTATTTTTTATGAAGTGTTTTCTTAAAGCTATGTATTATGTAAAAAATGTATTCTAGATTTATTCGAGTTTTGATCTACCTACTATTTATTAAATATCAATAATAATGCAAAAATTAAAGATAAATAGGTATTTAGACTGTTTTTTTATGTGATCATTGTCTTGTATGAACTAGCCTTATATTACATGTCTCATAATGCATTAAAAGATATATGATGGTTTTATTTTATGAACTTAATACTATGTATTTTCTTATAACAATAGTTAGTGTGAAGAATTATTCTAATGTTATGAAAGCCTTAGTTTATGTTTAGCAAATTTTAATATGACTGTAAAAGTAAATAATATTGGGTTTTTTTTAGCCTGTCTTGGTAAGTTATAATTAATAGGTATTTATATGAAGTTGAAATACAAAATATATTCAAATTTAATGTATTTTAAATATTACTTAAAAAGTCAAAATATATATGTAGGTATTTAGTTTATTATATTAATATTTAAAAACCATTATTATTTATTTTATTTTATTTTATTAACACAATACGGGACGAGTCCAAAAAAATATGAGTGAGGCAATTTGATTGCTTAAACAGTAGTTAAAAACTAAAACTAATAGACTGAAATCACTGAAAACTTTCAAAATCTATGAATGAAGGCTCCTGATTAGCAGTGCGCATAAGCCGGGTAATTAATGAGTTGTCGAGGAAGTCAGATGAAGAGAGTGGAATATGGAAGGGGACAGATGAACGAGTGAAACGGGAAGGAATTTTGAAGGTAATAAGTGACAGGAGGCTAGGAGAATCGATTTTGTCTGTAAGAATATTAGAAAGAAAAGATAAATTGTATGAATGCCTGCGGACGCAGAGGCTAAAGAGATTAAGAAGGTCTTGAACAGGAGAATAATCATGGGGAGGGTGATGGATATTTAGTCTTGAAGCTAGGGTACGTAAGAAGCGTCTCTGAACCCTTTCGAGCATGGCACTTCCATAGGCAGTGGATTGATCCTAAAGGACGCAACCATACTCAAGGATAGGTCGTACAAGCAAACAGTAGAGTGACTTGAGGGTTTGCATCGATTGGAAATCACGGGACGATCGGAGAATGAATCCTAAAAGTTTGAAAGCCTGGCAGCATATTGTTTGGATGTGCCTGATGGGTGAAAGATTACGGGTGAAGGTAAAGCCAAGGTCACGAATTCAATCTCCTGCAGGATTTATTAGCACATTACTAATGTTATATTGAAAAATAATTGGTGAGCGTGAGCGAGTAAAAGTGAATACAGCGCATTTGAGGATATTCATAGAGAGGCCAAGGGACTCACCCCAAGCAGCCAATTGGAGAAGATCATCTTGCAAGAGGTAGCAGTCGGTGATTGAATTAACCTGCAGGTATAACTTCATGTCGTCAGCAAAAATTAAGAGTTTGGCGTTGTGGAGTATCGAGGAGGCAGAATTTATGAATAGGGAAAACAACAGAGGTGATAATAAAGCACCCTGGGGAACACCAGAAGTTTGAGAGAAAACAATAGAAGACAATCCATAAACCGAGACAAATAGTGAACGATCAGTAAGTAAGAACGTAACCAGGTTAGCAGTGGATCACCGACACCCAAGAGGTCAAGCGTTTTAATTAAGAAGGAGTGGTCGACTCGGTATATATTTAACTTTTTTTTTTTTTAATAACCAAATTAATGTGTTGTATTTATTCTAAATATGATGTGTATGATATATTCTTTATAATTTGAATTTTTTTTTTTATTATTATTTTTTACTATTTACTTTGTGTGGACTTTTATACTGAAAATAGTTACATATTTTATTGTATCAATCAATTGATATTGTAATATTTTTGTGTAATTTAAGTTCAGAAAACGCACTTTCCAAGTATATAAAGTTTCCGATTCAAAATGTATTTTTTAAGCCTATTTATGTATTTTGAGTAATAAACTAAAAAATATTGTAAAACGAAATAAGTTTATTTCTCTGGTATAAAAACTTATAAATTCGCAATTATGCAATTATGGTAGTTAGACAGACAGATAGACCGATAAATAGATTGTCCGACGGATAGATAGATAAACAGACGACTAGACTGACACAACGAGAACATAAGGTTTATCTAAATGTATATTTAGAAATCTAAAACGTTTGTTTTTATATATGTAAAATGTGTGATTGATACATTTAAAGTGAATAGAATTTACAGATACTATGCCAAAATCACGATTTTGTTAGTTATGTATACCTACGCATATTTTGTAGGAACATATTGCGTGTTATTTGACACTTTGAGACAAAATTTTATAATTAAAAATAGAGTGTGGAACATAAAATTTAAATAATTTTAACTATAGTTACTAATAGTTGTACTTATATTAGCTAGATATAATCTATTATATTTGTTTAATATTTTTTCTATGCGAGCATAACATTCAATAATTTATATTGTAAATGGGTACAAATATATTTTTAAATTAGGGATTAATATGGTATTAAAATTAAAAGGAATGTTCTCAATATACTAAATTTTTAGTTTTATAATTTGTTTTAATTGGTTATTTATATAGTCATATATAGTTAGTTATGCTATAAGTTGTGTTAGTTTGTTATTTATTGTGTTAACTTAAAAAAGTGTTGTCTGATAGGAAATTAACCTTTAAAATTAACTGCGAAAAAATCAAAATGAATGTTGCAACACGAAATAACCCAATAAGGAAATTAACCGTAACAACATGGGGAGCTAATTCTCAGCTGCTACGAACCATAGCACTTGCCTTATTTTATTCAGCTGGAGAGTTGCATGCCCAGTATGGAGTAGATTATACTATGAAAAAAAGTGGATATAGCTCTAAATGAAACGTGTCGCCTGATAACTCGATGCTTAAAACCCACACCCACACCTTTGGTACAAGTTCTAGTTGGTACAGCACTCCCCTATATTAGAGAAGTGTGGCCAGTAATACTCAGAAAACAGCCCAGGTCAATAATGAAAGACACCCACTCAATAGATACCAACCGGCCCAAGCAGACTGAAATCATAGAAAAACTTTTTGAAATCAACCATGCAGATCACAACACAACTTAAACATGAACGGAATCGAAGATGGATAGCATTGAACCAAACCAATAATTTTTTATTTAATTGATTATTTATATAGTCATATATAGTTAGTTATGCCATAAGTTGTGTTAGTTTGTTATTTATAATGTTAACTTATGTATACGCATACAATAGTTATGTAATGTTATTACATAATAACATAATAACATAATAACAATACGAATTTCAGTTATTTATACATAATCTATAATTAATATAATATAATTATTGCATAGTATATATATACCCTAAGAAATCGTTCTAAAGAATGATATAACTACTGATATAAATTAGTGTATGTTTTTTCCTAACTCGC
This sequence comes from Pemphigus obesinymphae, assembly GCA_025469235.1. NCBI lineage: Eukaryota > Metazoa > Arthropoda > Insecta > Hemiptera > Aphididae > Pemphigus > Pemphigus obesinymphae. The sequence continues at coordinate 36,944 of JAIPRL010003744.1, read as the reverse complement.
GGAAGAAAAATTAAGGTATTTTGTATTACATTACTAAATCTAAGTTAGAAAAACGATTGAAAATGAGTTTTATTTACCTTATAACTTATTCTAGTTATATAATTTTTAATTTATTTATATTTAATCCTATCTGTATTATACAGAATTTATATTACAATAAGGGTTAAGGTTTATATTTTAAATTAATTATTATTTTCATATGTTTCGTGGTTTAAACAAGTGTGTACTGTACTTATCGAAATATAATTTGATAAATATATATACAACAGTATATAGTTGCATAAAATTGGTATTCGCAAATTAATTTATCTCTATTTATATAATAATATTTTCAAATGTACAATGATGTCTTTTCATCATATTCGGTTAAGTAGGAATTATTTTTATATACAAACTAGGCGGGTTGCATATTTAACATGTTAGTCAAGACCAAGACTGGGGCATCCTGTTTAGGCCTTCTCTTAACTCTTGCCACCATATTGACTACATGATTTGCGCATTTATTAGACGACACTCGTTTAATTTTAGTTAGCCTAGTTGCTTATAGACTCATAAATAATGCCTTAGCTTATTCTACTTATGCTTAGTCCACTGGATTCTTAATTATGGAGTCGTTGTTTGGTCACCATAAATGCCACTGACATTCATTCAATTTATCGAGTTAAAAACTATTTTATTTTTATTTCAAATGTGTAAAAATGAAAATATATGATACCAAAATATTTTGAAATTTAGAAATTGTATATGAATGCTAAAAAATTATAAAATCTTTGAAACATTAAATGTAATATAGTTGCTTTTTATCATATACTGTATTTTTTTTACATCTTGAGCTATACATTTTTTTTAATTTAAAATATTAATCATTACCTGTTTTACGGAAAAAAAAACATAATAAGTAATAATGTAGTATAAAGAAATTAAAATAGTAGATTTTGCCAAATTCGTGTTTTTACCAATTGTATGTAATTTGTCAGTTGATTTAGCTTCTACATTAAAATTATATTAGGATAATAGAAAAATAACCTGTTTGAAGTATCAACTAGATGCAATATTTATTAGAAAATGGGTAAGCATATAATATATAGAGCATTCCTTCTAGTAATGTTTTTGAGTATACCTACACATAAAAACTTTGTGATTAAACACGTCATTGTAAAATCAATACATTATTCTCTTCGTTCAGTATATAAAAATCATATTATATTTATTATTATTCTAAATAACATTTTTGCACAAATTATTGCATCATTCGAACGTCTTTCCTAACATATTAATAAAATTCAACCAAAACATATTATTACAACAATATTATTATATAATTTCTATATATAAATTAGGAATCGAAATATCAAAAAGATGTCAATTACAGAGTGGAAGTACTTAACCCATAGGAGAGCATTCTCAGTCCGGCATCCATCGGTTTTTCTACCCGGGGCAAAATATGAAATTTGTGCTCCTTTAGATAAAAAAAAGTTCATGCACTTTTTCTATAATTGGACGAAAAATTGAAAGTTTGCCCATGGTTAACTTTCCCAAAAAATATATAAGCAAAAAAAAAATAACAAATAAAAATTTGATAATTAAACCCCACAAACCTTAAAAGTTTACTGATCAATTTCGGACTGCATTTAATTTTGCTGAATTATCTTGAGTCTCGAAATTTTTATGTTAAAAATGTTTATTTAAAAGTGCGAAATTTTCATCTTTAGCCTAGTATCAAATCAAAGTCATCTTCAATATATATATATATTAGATCCTGAAATCAGATTAATATTTTGTAGCAAAATATATTATTATATAAGACAATACCTACTTTAAAATCAACAAATTTAAAATTAAGTTATTACAATTTGATATTTGAATTCTAATTTTTTTATTTATTATATAATCTTAACAAGTATGAGTATTCAAGTACCTAGCTGAAATTTATAATATTAACATAATACATTTGATAAATATTACACAAAACAATCGTACCTATGATGTTTTCGACTAATAATTTGTTGTATTCCAATAAATACATGCATACCTACCTCAAAGCTAGTTTTTTGAATTTTATTGTCGCACTGCAGTACAAGTATCACCATATGTGTTTGAATTGTTTTAATACCATAATACCAAGGCATTACATTTGTCTTACATTTATTTAGTTTAGCATGTATACTGGTTTTCGTTCCGAGAATTGTGTGATATTATAAATATTTCTAAAAATTGTTTTGCGTAATAATTATTATAATATATATATATATATATATATATACTATATCGTCCGTTTGTAACCAACTATAAATGGATAAATCTAAAAGAAGTCGGACGAATAGTTTGAAAATGTAAAAAAAAAATGACAAGGCCACTCATAAGAAGGGGATTGCGGGGATCACGACCCGGGTCCCGCAGATTGAAGGGGCCTCGTGCTCTAAATAATAACTAGTCAATTTTGTTATATGCACATGAAACCATTTTTGAAATTTATTTCTTGGAAATATAATATAATACACTAAAAAGATATTATATGTTATATATATATATATATATAATATATTAAATATAATTTTATAGGTTTTATGTATATATATAATACAACTAATCTTAATTTAACTGAAAAATTGAAATCTTAACATATTGAACATTTCTAGATTTAATAGACTATCGGGGCCAAGCACACAATAATAGGGAAGACATGATAGGAAAACTTAAATGAGTTACAAACGCAAATAATTTCAGAAAATTCAAAATAATTTTTTGTTCTATTTCCGGCTTATACATTAAATTTACTCCAGATTTGTAAATCTAATAAATGAATTTGAATGATAACATTGTTTCAAGTAAATACTCTAGGTTCTCTCATCGGAAATTAATCGACCATTTATATTTATATTTTAAAGTATATAATATAAACATTAAAATCAATATATTTTCAAAACTTCGACTTTACAAAATTATAATACAATGTGGTATCAACAGTGTTTGAGAATTTTCGGTAATTGCATTCATAATATTATTGTCCATATTTTATGACCCAAACACCAATTTTATTATAATTTTTTTTATAACGATATTCAAACTTTTAATGAATTTGAATGAATTTCAGGAATTTTAGTTAACTATAATACTTGGCAACTGTTGGTCTAATTTCTGATATGTTATTACAATAATTGTATTTTATTACAATATTTTGTAATACGATGGAATATAATTTGAGATTGATTCACGCTAAAATCGTTCATAAAAGTACAAAATAACATTCCAGGTATCGAGTTTATTACGTTAATATTTTGTAAAGAACATCATGAATGTAAACATGAATAAGTTCTCCGTTTACAAATTGAACGTGATACGTGAATGAATAACAAAACCGATTAAATTAATATTTTACCATCGGATTGAACATTTTTTACGATGTATCCACTACTTAATACATACCTACATTGGATTACTTATAATATAATACGCATGGTACCTACTATATAGATTTATACACGTAAATAGCTATTGATAGACGCTAGATAATTTTCGCGGTCACAAATTTTAAATCGAGTTTATATTTACGTCTTTATATATTTATAAAAAATTATACATATCTATATATATATATATACTTGTATATATATATATATATTACATATTTGTAAAAATTCCGGTAAACCATAAAGCCCATGCAGATTATTATTTTTCAATACTTTTTGATAAATCCGTACTACCTAATGCTAAAATATTGTTGTCAGCGTTTTATTTGGATAATTTAATATCCGAAATAATTAATCCACAACTTTTGTCCAACATTAAGTAATTCTTGCTTTACGCTATTTTTTTCAAATATATAAAATGTCTATACATTTATAAGCTTTTGTTTTTTATCATCCTATTGTAAATATTACCTAAATTCAATATAAATTGTACATGGTACCTACTTATTATATTTGAGAGAATTGTAAAAATGTACAAATATAAATAATAACAATAAATAAACGACTAGGTAGTGGGTATACAGAATAATAATATGATCATACTGGAGCCGACTCTTAGTATTCTAAGTGTTTTGTTCGGGGACCAAATAATAATAATTCGCGCGCACGGTTTTCTTTACTTCGCGTGCGCTACTTAACGCGTTATTTAAAACGACTCGGTCGGCCATTTGGTATGTATATGTGTAAGTAAAACCCTAGAGTTCATAACCGGCGTCGCCAAGGTAAACTAAGGCCTATGTAGATGGAAGAGTGTGTACAGTGTGTATATGTGTGGGTGTGTAGGTATTCTTAAAAACTATGAGACGAGGTAAACTTAAAAATTTGTAAAAATGTGTTGCTATTTATTTAAATTGTTAATTTAAAGCTTCACTGACCCAAAAAAATAAATCCGTATAAATCACAGCAACACAAGAATATAAATAAATAAAAAATCAATAGGTACAAACAGGGATGGCATTTTAATTTTTTTTCTAGGGGTGCGAAGTAAGGGCAGGTACGTTTTATATATACGCTGGATTTTAAGTAGTAGTATTATAGATTACTGTAAGTTATTATATCATATTTTATCATCAATAAATCTAAATAAGTGAGCCCAGTAAACCAAAATTGTTGTTTTTTTTTTATCTATTAACTTAAAATATAAAATATATATGTCAGATAATTAAATAGATTTTTTTCAACTACAAAGCAATTAATAATATTATTATATATGTATTGTATTGTATACATATATATATATATATATATATATATATAATATTATGATCACAATTTCAAAAATTAATTTATAGTGTAGACTGGTATTTTAAAAATACTACAAATGTTGTAATAATAATATATAGATAATCAATAATAAAGTCTTTCTCTTAGTATTAAGGACAAAACTCTTATATTTTATTTAATTTAAAATTAAACATAATTATATTTTTAATAAGTAAAATAATGCAAAAATTATATTGATTTATTATTCTTCGGTTTTTATGAACATCAGCAAATTGATCTACAACAACTTCCAAATCCAAACCTTTTACTGTTTTCTTTTCTATTTTCAGAACTGCTATAGATGTGCATCTCTTATTTGTTATTCTGTTCCTCATATAATTTTTAATTTGTTTTAAGCTGGAAAAAGTTCTTTCTACTTTAGCACTTGATGGTGGAATAATTATAGAAAGAATGCAGAGTGTATACATTTCAGAAAAAGCCAATTTATATTTTTCCAGTAATTGCATTAAATAAAGTAGTGTTTTAATTTTAGAATTGTTTTTTTCTTCGTGCCCTTTTATTACTTTTGGAATAAGTTTTAATTTAAATTCTAAGCTTTCAATTCTAATTTATAATGTTTAGCCAAAGTTGAATATTTGACAAATTTAAAAATGTATCACTTTTTGGGTTGAGACAACTTAATACCTGTTAAAACTGCATTATATTGTCTGAAAATCTTCTTTTTTGTTCACTAATCATTCGATTAAGGATTGGAAGGAATATCATTGTTTTTACATAATTTTTATTACTTATTTGTCTATTTTCAAAAGTTGGTAATTCAGTTATATACGCATAAAATTTCTTGACGAAAGTGTCTCTATTTTTTTCGAAATTTGGTTTGTGGATAATTTTTTAATATTGGTTGTGTTGGTTTATCGCTAACAATGTGAGTAATATCACTAGGACCTAGTTTAGAAATATTTTGAACTTGATTATCATTTACCTATCTTAGATTTAATAATTCTGGGTGTAGTTTTCTTCTTTCTGTTATAATTTTATTGTTTATTTGTTCCCAATCTTCATCCGAATACGATGTAGGCTTATCGATACTACCACTACTGTCATAGACTATAGTCACTTTGAACTTCCCATTGTTCGTTTTCCTTTTCATTGTCGACCTTTATATTTTAGTAGAAAAATAATCAAAATATCTTATTATATTTAATTATAAATATTATATATAATATAAATCGATTTTCATTTCATGATAGGATTTTTTCATTTTTATAAGTCGTTAAAAACCACTAAGCAGATTTTTTTTTTAAATTTATCATTGCCCAGTGACGAATAATACCACTTGTGTTTGATATGCACTAATACTAATACCAACAAATACATTAGACGAAATTGGTCGTACTACATTTGTTTACTTTAATGTATACTAATTTTTGCGTAGTATGTTTAATTTTTGTGTATTTGTATAATTGTAATAATTATTACAATTTAATTGTACAGAAATTATTATATCTTTGGTTGAAACATAAAATGGCCTAAATGATACCATGTTGTATAAAATATGTATGACATCAATATAATAGTAAAATGCATACTCAGAAGAAATGTCAAGTTCCAAGGACATTATTTTCGGAACTACAAGAAAATAACCATAACTGTTTCTGATGAGCGGATGGATTTTCTGTTGACCATCATTTTTGTATAGTTTTTCTTACGCCTTTATGAAAAACTGAAAAATCGATAAATTAAATTATGTATTATTATGACAACATTTTCTATTAAATATTCGTACACATATAACTACCAGGAGAAGTCATATTACGTTCAAACATAGACGTACCCTATTCTCCATTTTAATATTAGTATTTATAAGAAGTTGTTAAAAAGCAGTCCAGTCAGCAATAAGGCATTAGCATTTTTTAGTTTTATTAATTTACAAACAATTTAGAAATACGAAATAAAAAACTAATTCTTGCTAACAACATAATCTGGTTACTGTTGTAGCCGTTATTTTATATATGCATTTTTACTTTTTTTATGAACTGTTAAAATATCAAATTTTTGATTATTTTTAACAGTTCATAAAACGTCTTGAAAATGATATATCTTATATCAACTAGATCAGTAGCTAGGTAATTTTGTTTGTTATAATTTATTTTTTATTTCATCTTAATACAATATTCTCAAGTCGATAAAAATGAAAAATACAAAATCATGATTTTTAACAAATGTTGTGAATATTGTGAAAAATGGTATTAACGAGAGATTATTTTTAAATTACTTTATAATTTTGAATTGTTAGATTTTTATTTTTCTGAAAATTTCTTGTCCACACAAAACTCATTAAAAATCGTGTGTGTATTGTCATATTTAAGCCATACAGTACGATCAGCAAAAAAATTGATACTTTTTTTTTTTGCCAATTAATATTTTTTTGATGAAATAAGTTTACTCAATAATTAATGAAAAAAGTAATTGATTTTTTTCCTAATTTAATAAATTTTTGGAGAAAGAAGTCGGCAAATCATTACTCCAACACTCCCCAACCCAATACAAATATTTTTCACCACTGGTTCTAAGAAATAATATCTTTCGATAAAATTATTTTTAGTAGTGCTAGCTGTGATATACAAAGAATGTATTCCAAAAATATAGTTATAAGTGAATGGTTTTTAGGAGTACCATTTTCTATTTATTGATTTTTCAAAAATTTAGGAATAACCTAACATATTTAAATAATATTGAAAACTAAAAAATAATCTTCATCGGGAATTTGTTGCGGATTTTAAATTAAAATGATGAGTCACATAGTTTTCAATAAAATTGCAAAATTACATCTAAATTATATTAGGCTTATCTATATATTCATTCAATTTGCGTAAAAGAAGAGAATTGGGAATTATTTTTTTCAATAAATTTAATACATGCCAATATTAAATTAATTTAAAGAACGCACGATATAAAACTACAGTATAATACTATTATATATATACGCTGTATAATGTATATAGATTTAAAATTTCACCTGAATGTGTGCGTGGTTTTTAAATCTCTAGGCAGGAGATTACGTGGAACAAAATATATTTTCTTTATATATCACGTATGGTTTGTTATTATTATTGGTATAATTTATCACAAATGATTTGTAACTTAAATGGTATTTATTTTTATTTTTTCTTAAGTATGCTCGAAATCGATTACATATTCTTATAAATTTGGTAGTTAGTTGATTGCACTTTCAAAGTCTTTGACAACCAACCAATAAAGTTCGAAGAATTATTATGAAATATCGATTATCATGATAAATTTTATTACCTAATAAAGATTAATGATGAATTGAAAAATTGTTTTCTGATTTTTACAGTGTATAAAACAATATATACGAGGGTTTTCTGAGTATTGCATAGTAATGTTTGGACATTTTTGATTCAATACAAATATAAATATAAAAATAATAAAAATATAAGATTGATCAATAGTTATTACTCTTATATATATATATACCATTACTTGTAATTTATAAAAATTGATATTATATATTTGTATTGAAATAATTATTTCTAGATAAATTATATTAGAATACTGGAACATTCTTATTTGTTCCAGAATAAATAAATTACTTAAATATAAAATTGTAGGTACGTATGGGGTCATTTTCACTGGATTTGGACAAATTGTTAATTATTTACGTATAATATAGATTGTCGAAATATACCTATATAAAATACGTATTTTTTTAAATTTATTTAAAGTCACCTTTATCATTCCTTAACAATTCAAAATATTGCGATTAATAATATAATATTACACCCTGTATAAAGTATTCAAATAGATACGAGAAGCAAGTACAAATATTACATTTTATCAATTTCTCCCATATTTCTTTTTATAGTGTTTGCTCAATAGCGATATAAAAGCCTACGTATCACCAATATTTTTGTTTCTTTCATTTTTTCTAACTAAATTTTTAATTTTAATTTCTATCTTATACTATAATACTATAAGTATACAACCAGATTAAAAATTAAATGTATTCTATTAAAAGTAACGTAATTGTAATATCTATGATACTTTTTGTAATATTGTATGTGACTACATTTGGTAAGAATAATTAACATATGTCTAGTAGATAATAATTATTCTAGCTTAATGCATTAAAATCAGCCTAAGACACATTTTAACTTTTAGAAATACTCGTATAGGAAAAATAAAATAAATTGTCCCTTTAATATAATGATAACTATGGATACCTTCTACTCGTATAATATTTATAATTTTATATTATTAATATATAGTGAATCTATTTCCGTTTTTATCTCTGATAAATATTTTATAATAATAAATAAAGAAATATATAATATGTATATACATTAAGGGAGACCTTAATTATAGGGGAAGAAAGAAATATAAATATATTTTAAGTCATAACGTGCAATATTATTCAATAGGCAATAAATAATAAAGTAATTTAGGTTAAATTAGTTCATGATGACTTAATCCCTTTTCATGCTCCTTGACAGTTGAATTAGGATTGAAGTGATTCTTTCATTAGTTTTTTAAATTTCATAAAAAAAAAAAATTATTACCTATATAAAAGAATTTATCGGAAAAGTTTATAAAATATTTATTATATAACATAATATTTTATACAATTAATATATTTATAAATTTCCTTTAAATTCATTATTTTTCAAGACAAAATATATAATATTCAAAATATTGAATTTATTCGACAAAATGTATTTTTCACAGGTACTAATTATGATGTAAAATAAAAACATAAGGAATGTGGATCAATTTAATTAAATTAATCTATCATTGCGAATGAATTATATTTATTGTCTATATAATATGATGATATGTATTTATTACTAAATAGTTTTAGCTATATAGCTTATCTGTTATTCTGTTAATCACTATTATAACAAAAATAATTTTTTACTGCTTGATATATATGTTTAAAATAAAATATAATGAATACAATATTTTTAGTACCTACTATTTTTCAAGTATTTATTTATGTTTATAGGATATGCTCTCGGTAAGTGTTTTCATTATATTATAATACCTGTATAGAATAAATATTATATTATGTATTATATTCATAAATTATAATTATATATATATATTTAGACTAAATATATACAGACTTTAAGTTTCTCATGGGGTAAAAGTGCTGAAAAACAATATCCCTCATTATTTCTTTTAATCGCCGACTGAAGAAGAGTACTTCGTGTAAACTAACAACCACAATTTCTGACGGTTAATTTCATACCAATGAACACGAGAATGTTCAGAAATACATTCCAGTAAACAGCACTGAATTTCATACTCACTCCCCTAATGTCCGATAAAACAATGCTTAATGTAATTATGAAAGGTCTTCCATCATATCTTACGAAAACTGAAATATTCAACTAACTTCAACAGGATACGAGATAAAATGCGTACGTCAAGTTGCAAACAATATACAAAATTTCTTACAACTCGTTTACACAAAACTCAAGCCCATCCATCAAACGCATTTTTAATAAACACTCACTATTTCGCATTTAAATAAAATAGACCAAAATTACTGAACATATGAACATAGTGCTTCGCGTGCCAACGTTCGAATATTTTAGCCTGCACTTTGTCGATTCATCCAGGCGGGTTAAATGTAGTGGAAGAGTGTGAATAACGAGAGTCTTTATTATTTTCATTCTCCATGAACCAATATATAATTTCAGATTACACTCCCCTCAAAGATGATTTTATATAGCTTTATATTATATAACTCCGGATTGGGGATTAGTCCGGTAGCCGTGGAACGAATTTTCGACACAACAGCTGATAATTGCCAGTGAAGCGCCGTTGTTCCGGTCACTACGGGAATAGGGATGACGACACAACCAGTCAGGTGGTTGGAGGAGGGCCGGGAAGACGGCTCAACCAGACGGGTGATTGTGGATAGTGGGACCGGTGCTGTTAGCCGCTTCGCCGATGATGAGAGCTGATGTGTGCTGTCGGTGTCCATGAGTCCACGTGAACTGGTCCTCGTTGCCGCCCTTGAATCCGTGAACGCTTTTGCCATCGACTACTTGTTGATTAAGAGGTCGAAGGAAGGTCCCCAATATCAAATAACATGTATATATAGTAATTTCAATATGATTTTGATATTGGAGAGAAGTGTTTTTCTGGTTTACGTGAGCGTACGTAATGTCTATGTAGAAAAAATATTTTTAACTTTTTTAATTTAATTAGTATTAAAATCATGTTTATTTTGAGATTAAATAAGTATATAAAAAATAAGACTTTTTTTTTAAACTATATGAAAATATATAATATATATATATATTAAGTTGTAAAACATAACATATTTTCCCCACATGAGCTAGGAATATTGTTAATGAATATAAATCTTAAGACAAAATTTAAGTCGGACCACATACTGAAAAATGACAAAATCTTATTTCTTTTAACAATTTTGTAACAGTTTGGGTGAAAATTTAGGAAAAATATAGTACATTAGAAATTTCTAAAAATGTGGACTAATTGCCACAAGAAATACGTTTGTAACACATTACAACAATTTAACTAGATAATATTTTAGATGACAATAAAAACTATCCTAACAAAAGACAAAAAACCAATCCAGAAATTGGCGAAAGTAGTTCATGTAAGTATATTTTATTTAGTTTTACTATACATTAGATGACACGCTATTCTCGCAACTATAACTTTATAGTTCTAGGTGAACACCTATTTTTATGTCTATTATATACAATATTATATGGAGATGTGGGTTTACTCCAGAAAAGTATAACTATCCTCAAATGAGTTTAGGAAAAAAATGTATATAAGCATAGATAAATTAAAAAAACAAAGAGGATAATAACTCATGCCGTATATTTTTATTATCCCCAAAATACATGGTTGTTATACATTTATAAAATCTAAATCAGTGAAGAAACTACAGATCTCTCAAAAGTCTAAATAATACGTATTTTGTAAAAATACATAAAAAAAATATATATAATAGAAATTTACGTACAATATAATTATATATAAGTATAAAACGAGGCAAATATTGAGGCTCGAGTAAGCGACTTATCGACTTCGGGGAGCTAAAAATGAGACATTAAGTGAGGCTTTAAAGAGTGATTAACCGAATAGCTAGTTAGTTGATTGAATGGATGGTAGGCTGTTGGATGGTGGGCGGTAGCTGATTATCTCAACTTTTTCCTAGTCTCTAATAAATGTACAATATTTAGGTAAACCATTAAGTAGGGAAATATTTGTGATAGAGAAGTTTAGAATGGATTAAATTCGCTGTAATTTTTCCTCATGTAAAACTTGTGTCATTCCCACACTCCGTTTCATATATTATACTTGCATCTGTAGAATTTTGGTGTTGATATCCTAGTTCATGTGTCTACGGTGTCGTGGCTCATTCGTAAAATTGCTCAGAATATCTGAGTATCGTCCATGTTCTCTGTTCATGATTTATTTTTGTCACTGAGAGTCGAAAGTTTTTCCAATGTTGCCATCACTTACATTCTCATTGAAATTAATTTTTTCATAGTATCACAGAAAAAGTAAATTTATAAAAGTGATTTTGGGTAGATTAAAATATAATTAGTGATTACAATGTTAAAAATGTAGTTTATTACAGTTAATTTTTCAGATTTATGTTATTTGACTTTGGTAATATTCGTTAGAAATTGTCTGTTGGTTTGTTTTATTGAACACAAATACTTATTAGAGATTGCGATATTATTAGATTTTTAATTACAAGCAAAATATTAAGAAAAATATACTATCCAGCTTGAAAGTTATTCCGATAAAAATTTGTCTTTTTTATTATCATACTTCTTCAAAATGTGCAGTTTCCAAAAAATGTTCACAATTCTACGTAAGGATTTCTGAAATATCAGTTTTATAATTCGGTATACTGTTTTTAAATGCTTTTCCTCGAAGTATTATTTGAAATATACACATGTAAAATAAACATATATGTATGCGTTGAAAAATAAGTACAATGTAAAAGTTTTTTTATAGGGAGGATAGCATAATATTAATTTATGGAACATGTTAATACAATGAATTATGCTATTTTAACAAAATTTAGTATTTATATTACTAATATTTTGGTGTTGAGTTACTGGTAGAATTATTTACATATATATTTATATTACCAAATTTGGAACTTCACTAATAATTATTCTGTAAATCAGTGAGTTGTCAAGGTTTTTATATAACTATTATCGTCAGTTTGAAAAGTTCCAATGTCCGATAAAACATCATGTAATAGTTTTTACAAATAGAATATGAACCCATGACAGGATATAATTTTGGTTATCATTCAAAGCACAATAAGTTTTCTTCCCAAAAGTTTTATAACATCGACATCATTACCTAAGAGAGAGAAATCATCATCTTATGCTTAACGTCTTATTATTAACTGATCTAGCGCTATGCGTTTGGAAATGTTTTTTTTCTTGTACTACTTTCTCCTACTTCAACTAGGTTAAACAAAACTAGAAACAGTACATCTCCTTGACGGAGGACTTGTAGGTATTCTTACAGGTTGCAACTTGATGTTGTGTTTGCTATATTGACTTTTATTTCCTTTGTTTGTCGATTAAGGCCTTATGATTTTACATTATAATGTTTGAGATTAACATATATAGCAGAAAATTATTAACAAATTGATAATATTTAACACTTCATTATTATAATAAATAGTAATAGATATTTATTATACTAATTACTATTTTATTTATTATAATCTAAAGCAATAAATGAAGACCCATTGAAAAAATGTTGTAAGTAATTATTCTTAAATTATTTGTGTTTAATTAAATATAAAATTATAAGTAGGCAGAAATCTCATTATGTTTTTAACTTCCTCTTTGATTTATATAAGTTAAAATACTGTTAGATTCAAAAAAAAAAACAATATCATTGGATACGTCATACATTTCTATCTACACCCAAATTTAAAATGTTTTTTTTTTTATAATAATGTCACAAAAAAATTGGTGCAAATATAACTTATAGAACAACTTTAACATATATTATCATATATCTCGTTTTGTATTAGGTATATATGCTAAAAAAATACTATATATTCCGATTAAAAAAAAAAAAAAAAAAACCAAGAATGAATAATATAAATCCGGGAGTAGTGAAAACACGATGTTACCTGTAAAATATTAAAACCCGAAACCCGTAATTCAGAAAATAAATAAAACCGATTCTAAACCCTGTACTTAAAACCCGAATGTAATTGAAACCTGTTTTTTGAATAAGTAATCCATTAACTCTGAAAATATTAAAATTTGGTTAAGCCCGAAACCCAAAATCTGTCAAAAACGGAAAAAGTTTTCAAATTGCATAACCCCATTTTTTTTATAAAAATTTGGATAACGTAAATCGACAATTTAGTGAAAATATTAAAATACTGAAATAGAAATAAAATATTAAATTAATAGTTCATGTGCCATATTTTTGAAATAATCTACTGATTTCACTGTGAATGTAGTATCATAATTATTTACTTTTTAATAATATAAAATATTGAGTAGGTATTATATAAGACGGACAATTTCAATATACATATAATAATGCTTTAAGTTATTATATAAAATAAATTATTAATAACTAATATGAATTTTTTCATATTTTGTTAGTCTATAGGGTTAATACACTGGACCCTATGAAACAGATACATTTTGATAACCAGAAAAATTTTAACCCGTTTTATGCACGAAACCTGTATCCCGGAAAAATTAAACCGTTTAAAGCCAAAACACAGAAAAAATATAAACTATTTTTTTAACTTTATAATTTTATGATAAATAAGTACTTAGATAGAAAATTTTTTTATAAATATAGCAGGTACTTACTTCAGAATAGCAAACACTGATATTAAAAAAGCAAATATTCTATCATTTTCATTATAATAAACTATTAAAATAGTTGTACTCTAGATACCTACGTTCTTTAATAAAAAGACACTTTAATAACACTTCAACAAATTATTATAAGTATATACCATATAAGAATAGTAAAGTAAGCAATAGGATAGGTATTAATTGAGATAATTATCATATTATTAAAGAATTAAATGATTAATATATACATTTAATTTGATGTGTAAAAACACTATTAATTTATCAATATAATACATAATATAATACATTTGGAGGTGGGCAGGATGTGCTTTTGCACACCTTTGGAATAAAATGCATACTTGGCCTAGGCGTCATTTAATGCGTATTGGTCTTTAGTTGTATATTTTTAATTTATTGTATCTTGATTTAATTTATTTTATTTTGCTTATCGACTGAAAGGGGGCAAAAACTTAAGCACCCTTATGGAAATAATACTGATTACGTGTACGGTTTGTGCATTGATATACCGTGAGATTCGGCTCTACCTCGTACCTATATATATATATTAGCTCTCACAGGTAACCTTCCGTATGTTTTGTATAAATATACTGAGTTTACAAATTTCAATACCTTTTTTTTTTTTAATATTTACCAACGGTTTTAGCAATAGTTCATTGTCAAGTAAATATAAGTTGCAATATAAAATTAAATAAGGAGAAGAATATATAATTAGTCTGATTCATGTATATAAGTGATCGGATTTGATATATTTGATGGCAAAAAAATTAAATCTGGTAAATAGTTGTAAGGTATGTTTACATATTATATGGGTACTATAATAAAAAAAGATGAATATAATAGTGACATTTTATTTTTAACAGTTATCGGATTCTATGAACTTTCGCGTAATCTTATGAAAAATTAAAATGGTGACCCCGATATAATATGTTATTGAAATTTGTTATAGAATATAATTTAAATTTTGAAAAATGTTTTTTTTGTAGTATAATAATTAAAATCAAATTTTAAAAAATTTAAATAAATTAATAACATAAAAATTGTTTTAATTTAAATTACATTTAAATAATTTAAATAACATAATATAATAATTCTTTTGGTCAGCAAAAATTATATCACACTACTGCATTACTTACGAACATTATAATTATATAAATCTATATTATAACTAATTATATAAATACTCTTAATAGAAATATTTATTTTACATGTACCTATAATGTTTATAGATACGGACTGTCTTGGTAAGTAAATAAAAAATATATTAAATATATTGCACTTATAAATATATCATAATATTTTGTTAAATTTCAAATACTTTATGTGTCTGCGCGTAGAGCACGGACCGACCGAAGGACCAGTGACTGAGGGCCACACGATAAAATATAAAAATAAAATAAAAAAGTTCCCGACACTTTGTCAGGTAGGCAATCTAAATGACGTGCGCCGAAAACTACGTCGGATAGGCAACTTAACGTCTTACCATTTATTTTGTGGAAAGGAAACCTAACTTGCTAACGCCGTATCATTAGTAAATAGGCAACTTAGTTTACGTATCGGGCACTAACACGTAACATGCAATAACTATGATAAAGTTACAAAGTAAAACGACGGGAAACGAACAATAGAAAGGGAATGAGAATAATCGATAGAGACGAAGCGACAAATTTAAGGAACGAGAAAAACAATAGAATAATTTATTATACAAGAAAAAATAGGTACTTAAAAACTACACTGAGCTGTGGTCATCGACTGATCGAGTTGGTTTCGTGATCCGGCGAGCGACACAACTAGATGACCTTGACAGCCGCTATAGGTCTTATGTGGAAACCAATTTTGCGTAGATATTCACGAGGACTTGATGTGAAGTTCACCGGCAATCAACGATAGGATTGGGTGACCGAACAACTGATATAGTAGAGCAAATAAAACACAAAAATGTGATAGTAGGACTTTATTGTATAGAGTCACGATTTACAAACGACTAGTAAGTATAGGTACCAATAAGGATCGAGCGAACAAAAAAAAAACTAATTTATAATGCTAGAAGAACGAAAATAGTTACGAAGACGACAAAAAAAGTACATGTTGCCACGAAGGCGAACGCGGAACGAAAAAGAAAAAAAATTACAACAGTGTGTGTATAATAAACAAAAACAATTCACATAATATAATACACAGCTACATTAAAAATAAAAACATTGATAATATGGGTTTAATATAATAATAAAAATAAAAGACAACGGAAAACAATTAAGTGATAGGAACAGAAAGGAATGGACGGACGGAGTAGATATAATTGCCGGCCGATTCATCGCGCACTGGCGCGACCGATAATTTTTAATTGGGTTAGATAACGGCGCAAACAAGTATATAAATAAAATCTTGACACGAAATTATACTGAATGTATAATTATTACAGTAATAGTTAATTATATTACACCTAGCTATTATAAATAAATGTTATTTATATTATAATTGCTAATTAGTAAGATCACACTCAATCAGATATATTTCTTCGTCTGTTCTTACGGTAAATACCTATGCACTGAATGTTTGAATAGGCAGTAGGTAATAATCATACTTAAGGGGATTGGTAGCGATGTATTATTTCATAATCTAAATATATTTTCAGAATTAAAATCGGAACATTGTAAGCACCATTAATTTTGTCAGGCTTATTGGTCTTTACAGACGCAAAATGAAAAAAATAATTTTTATACCGTTTATCGTAAATTGACCTGTGCATGCGCGTACGAGAAGCATACGAGATCATTGTCAGTTCCTGGAATAATTGCACGGTTGTTGTCGTGTTTGATATCCAAACTGATTAAATTATTTTACAATCCCACTGAACATATTGGTTTACTTATAATATAATATAAAATACGCATGGTACATACCTACTACTGCTACTACTACCTACCTACCTATTGTAATATAATATAGGTACTTACAGATTTTAGACTTATAGAAAGCACCAAGCGGTCTAACACGTCACCGGTAGCTAACGATCGCTATATTGTCATGGCAAATTAAAAAAATAACAATCTCGAGCCTCTGTATTGGAGGCTATTTTTTAAATACCGATATTAAAATGTTACATATTATCTAGACATATTTTATGTAGGTACATATTTTAGTAGGTAATACTTCTCTGATTGTATCGTATATATAATTATATACACGCCTGATTGAACTTATAACTTATATCTACGTAGGTATATTATTTCAGAGACATATCATAATATATTTTGATGATAGTTTAATTTGCCGGAGGGCAATAACAAGAGGCTAAAACCCCCCTTGAGACATACCTCATTTAACGCTCATTATACCTATATTATTATAAATTATGAGTTATTACAGGATAAGTTAGTAAACGAAAAATAAATGATGAATTCAAAGAAACGGCCAATATATTGTATTTATAAATATTTCAAAATAAGAAAATAGCAAACCCTATTGTAGTTTAAAATAACTTCTAAAAATATGATAATATCATATCAATATCGATACAAATCGTCGGAGCTTATTCAATTTGAATTATTCAACCATTTAAGTTGCAATTTTGCATTTGTTATTTTTTTTTTTTTATTTAAAACTCTTAAAATGAGTAAAGATTGGAGTTTTGGTAATAAAAAAAAAAGCTATTTGAGTAAAGTGCCTAAAAAAATAAATGTTTAAAAAATGTAAATTTAAAAAATAGTGAAACACCAACATACAATTATGAACAGGTAATTAATATAAAATAATATATACTTTTATAAAAATAATAAATATAATTATCAATATTTATATATTACATCACATTGTATATTATTTTATATATTACATTTTAGTTTCAGTTCAACCGGCAGGGCTATTTGTGCATACATTATTCCCTTATCTTGCTGCTAGTCCTGATGGATTAATTGAAGACAACAGTATAATCGAAATAAAATGTCTTAACTATAAAAGAATGCAAGCCAGAAGAAGCAGTAAATTGTAAAAAAACTAAAATATATGGTGTATCACGATGGGAAACTGGTTCTCAAAAAAACTGATAATTATTATTATCAGGTTCAGGGACAATTAAACATCACCGAAAAAATGTTTTGTTACTTTATGGTTTGGTCTCCAAAAGGTAAAATTAATTATTGAATAATTAATAAACCTATCTATACTTAAGTATTATAAAATATCTAAATAATCATTGAGTTAATTTTTAATCAAAATAACATTTTAAAAATACACACACATATTATAATATACCGAGTGATTATTATAACGTGCGCTGTTAATTTTCTAACATTTATTTTTTAAATATTTTTCAGGTTTTATAGTAGATAAAATAGAGAGATGAAAACTTCTGGAAGACTAAAATAGAACCATATTTAAATACATTTTATGTTGATTCCTTACTTTCGGAAATGTTGGATTCGAGATTTGACAGAAATTTACCCATAAGATCAGGAATATAATAAATATTATTTATAAATTAGTTTTTTTGCTCCTTTTTTTCCTTTTTATCCGTAATCTAATTTCCTTCTTTTATAGTTCCGGGTTCTCTATTTAGTTTTGGTTAGTTTTCTAAATATTTGTAAATAATAATTCGTAATTTGTTGTTTTATTTTATTTTGTTTATATTAATATTGTATGCGTTTTTATTACAAAAGCTTTAAAATATAATTTTTAAAAAAATCAGTTTTTAAAAATGAATTATAATATTACAGTTGTCAATAAATAAATAAAAATAGGTATGTACAGTGGTCTGTTTGTTTTCCTAAACGCGTCGCGGATCCACCGTAAAGCGAAACACGAAATAAAAATAATAATATAATATAGATGAGGGCCGGCCGCAACGATCAAAGTTTAGTTACTCTCGCAAAAATAATAACTAATACATTATTATAGTCGTCCGTTTTACAGATAAGAAACGGTAATAGGTATTCCTGGAAGTCACACACACTAACAATCATTTATTACTCACACACTCTCACGGCTCGTATGCTTGCGTATTTTAAAATGCCTATTCAAAACTCCTTAGAAACGGACAGTTACCAATCCCCTTAACAATAAAATTACGTTGGATCGCAACTTCGCAAATGCACAACCAGCACAAGAAAATAATAATATGTTACCCGATTAGAATAACTAGAATTTTATCCACCAGAGAGCGTGTCGTTAATTTGTTTTCTCAATAACAACTGAATTACGATTACATATATTATGCGGAAACCCGTATGATTTTCACCATAGAGTAATATAGAGGCGGCGTTCTCTATGACGACTGTATAGTCATTTGTAAGTTCAACACGGATAGGTTTGCAAACCGTGCCAAGAGGCATTACGCATTGCTTCTCCGCTAGATCACGTTCTATAGATTGATAACTTTACCACAGAATATATATTATTTTATATATAGGTATATATAATAATAATATTATATATTTTGTGACTTTACTGCACTGGATAAGATAACCGCCGTTACGAAGTATCTCGACTATTCTGTTATCATTTCAAACTATTTATTCTGTTAATTTTTATTTATTAAAAATGCCGAGTTGTTGTTTAGTGTCTTGTAGAACCAGAAATAATATTTCAAAATATTTAAATATTTATTTTTATATGTATATAATAAGACGTAGGTATCGTTTAAACAATAATATAATATAGGTTACCTATTACAATTGAATTTTATTTCTAGATTTTTTTTTAAATTATTTTTCAGCGCTATGATATATAGGTAGGCACCATTTAAATTATTTTTACAAAATGTACCCAAGTCGACTCCAATTAGTCAAGAAAGATAGAGCGAGCGAATGAGAAGAAGTACCTATAGGTACTAAGGTTAAAAATTATAAACTATTACAAAACGTGGTGAAATCAGTAATCACTTTTCTTCGTATTGAATAGTTTTTTTTTTTACTATAAATGTAGGTAAATTTTTTTATTATTCGACACCAAATTTAGGTAGGTACCCACTCATGTGTAGGTACTTTAGTTATCTACATACATTTATTACATTATTTTATAAAATTACTTATTATTTTATTAATATAGAACCATAGACCGTGCATATATTATAGTATAATAATTAGTAGGTCTATTCACAGAACATGAAATTATTTAAAAACGTAAGCAGCTATTATCAGTAAAAATACTTCAAGTTTGTATGCTAACGCCGCCTTTATCTTACTCTATGATATCCACTGCATACGGAATATATACGTATATGTATACAATGCTGTGACGTCACGATCGATCATAGTTCACGCGCCACCGACAATAACAAAAATAACAAAACGTCATTTGAAATAAAAATATATTGATGATTCATACAACGCCGGCCTCTAGACAGCAATAATATTATAATTTATAACCATAATTATTTTAGTCGCCGATTTTCCCTGTAGCATTGCACATCAGCTGTTATACATACATAATCAATATATGGTATTAGGTATGTACCAATGTACCATACGACATTATAGGTATAATCAAACTCATACCCATCAAATTTTATACAGCGTCCGTATTAATAGACGTTTACAACTTTACACATTGATAGTACTTAAATACTGTAACATTCTTATTATGGACCGGACCAGAATTTTGAAAATAATTGTCCTACGTGACGTACATTTTTGCTGTTATTTATGATTGTTAGTTATTGTTGTTATAGTTATATATTATAATAGTTGTTACTTCGGAAATTGTTAATATTCACTTTTAAGTAAGTACCTAATTATTTAAAATTAAGACGATGTCGTACCTATACGAATATTTGTTAGGTAGGTACTTGTTTATTATCGTCCCGTCAGTCTCCGATATTCTGTGAAGTTTTGCAGGGCTCCGCTCGCGAAAAATCTATTTGTCCGGTCTAGCCCTATCTGGTTTGTTTTATACAGTCTGGTTTGATTCAGTTCAGCCCAGAATGGTCCGGTCCGGTCTTAGGTTTATATATTTAAATTCGGTCCGGTTTCGGTCTTTTTTAGTCGATTGAAAAAAAACAGTTCGGTCCATTCTTAATTTAATTTTAGTGGTCTGGTCCGGTCCATAAAATAATCGTCCGTGCAGAGCTCTAATTTATATGTAATTTATAATTTGTATGTATAATATATAGGTACTTACTACTCATAAATTATATCCAAGTCCCAATTGAATCTCCAAACTCTGGTATAATTAATGAGAGTATATTGAATAAGCACTAACAATTAATATTTTTTTAAATATGTCATTGTATACATTTATCTTTGTATATTTGATATAACAATAGGTAAAATATTTAATATAGGTAAAAATACACAATCTGGATTCAATGTGTAGGTATTACAGTATTACGTTATATTAACCGAGCAAAAAATAAACTGTTAATATACAGTTGATTTACCACTTATATTGGTTTAATCATGACTTAATATACGTGGTTTTCAGTGGCGGCTCGTGTTAAGGGGCCTCCACACCACACGATTCTAAGGAGTATTATATAGGCATCTTCTTATGCTTTTGAAAAACAGCCTTGTGCTTGTGTGAGTCGTAAATGATTATTAGTGTTAGTAATCTTATCGAGACATT
>JAIPRL010003744.1:0-14700 GCA_025469235.1 Pemphigus obesinymphae | reverse complement strand
GAGCGCTGTTGGCGTCGTTGACCGCCGTCGACTCCTTATTGCCTCAGCGGTCGAAGGAATGTCTCCAATATCAAATCATATGTGTAAATAGTAATTTGGAATATGTTTTTGATATTGGAGAGAAGTGCTGTCGTCCTGGTTTTCATCGCGGGTATATAAGCCGTTTAGGCCCAGCACGCCGTTGCATATTCGATGACGATCGGTTCATCGTTAAATATTTACCTACCGTTGGCTACTGTGTCGT
Organism: Pemphigus obesinymphae; assembly: GCA_025469235.1. Taxonomy (NCBI): domain Eukaryota; kingdom Metazoa; phylum Arthropoda; class Insecta; order Hemiptera; family Aphididae; genus Pemphigus; species Pemphigus obesinymphae. Next base: position 14,456 of record JAIPRL010003744.1, on the reverse strand, counting down.
CATCGGTCGTTTGCACCGTCAGAGCTCGTCGCGCGTCGTGGGGATCGTATTGATATTGTCGCCGCGGCCGGCTACCCCGTGTGGCGTGCACATTGATCTTAATTCCGTCGTCAGATGCCATTGTTGGTATCGTATGTTATTATATTATATTATATAACAATATACTCGATTCTTGTTTCGTTTAGTATTACCTGCGTTAATACTGTACTCTTCTCAAACCGTACAGTTACATTCCTAAACTAATATATAATAAACATTTTGTTTTCAAAATATCGATTAAATAGGTTCTTTCGATGTTTACGTTCACAAATAAATATATAAATACTAGATAACCATTAATTCTATAATCGCTAATATTAAACTGTACCTACCATGTACAAATAATATATCGGTCCAATCAAACATAATACATATAAATATGAATTTTGATAATATTTTTCATTCAAAATTAGTTTACCAATTTCTTTTTGACGGTTGACAATAAACCATATTTAAATGATTCAGTTTTTATTTAAATAACATAATCCTTATAAGCGTATAGGGAAAATCAAATGGTCCATTTAGAGTCTGGTCATATAGTCAAGATAGCTGTAAGGCTATTTAAAAAATAATTTAAAATCTTTTGGCCAAAATTAAGTATATACGATTTGGTCATAATTTTCGAGTAATTTGTTTTGTTTTTTAGAGTATGAAATCATGTATTAAGTGTATTGAATAATAATTTAATGGCAAGCAGTAAGAGTATGCAATATGACCGTAACTCAAAAATTACAACCAAATCGTTTTGAAATATAAAAACTTATACTGAAATTACAGGATTCTTAATTATTTTTAAAATAATTCTACAGGCGTCTTAACGGTATGACCAGACTAAATTTTCCCATTGATACTCTCCAATAAGTATAAAAATTATTTGTTCTTATTTATTGAGTCACTGTGAGAAAGACGAATACTCTAATCACATGATTCTATACCCTACTAAGTACATGATTTTATACGGTTAACTCTTGATTCCATCATACATTTATTTTTTTTAATATTATGTATTAATGACTTAAAACAAACTAATGGAAGAATATATTAATAAATGAAGGATTTAAAATTTTCAACATGAAAAGAAAATTTCTAATGTATAGTAAATAAATAAAAAGAAATACAATTTTGTAGGAATTCATTACAAATCTTACAACTAAAATTTCTCTTGCAAATTTTTTATGACCAAACCGAGATTTCTGAACCATAAGTATTACGCTATAAACGTACTTACCTTCAGAAATGCCCTAGAAAATTTTTATTAGGTATTGCACATTTAAACTAAACGTGGTAGACAAATTACTTACTCTAGAAAATTTACGTCGAAATGATTTAGTCTTTGAATTATGAAGAAAAAAATATAAAAAGGACAAAATTTCATCGCTCTAAAATTTAAAGCGGGCCGTATACAATAGCTGCGCGCGGGCCGCAGGTTAATGACCACTGCTATAGTATGTAGAGGTGACGTTATACAAAAAATCTACCAAATAATCCAAGAATCATCACCCTAATAGGTTCCCCATCTATACGTTCAGAGCCTTTCATATTTATCTATATAATTGGTTGCTCTAATATCGCTTATAAATCGAATAATGGTCTTCAGGTAGAGACATGAATTTAGTAGGTATGTTATATAAAATATTACCATGTTATATGTTTAAAAAGCTGATAAATATAGAGGTAATTTTATTTAAAAACTATATAATAACATACGATATTGTTTATTAACAGACGCGCTTGGTCAAAATGATTTCTGGGCAGAAAATAGAGGACGTAAGTAGATGTTCGTTAATATACTTAAAAAAGTATTGACGATCTAATAATTATAAAATTTAATTAAATCCACTCGACATATTGTGAGCAAATTTATAGTATTATTATTATATTTCGCCTTACTGAAGTCTGATACGAAAATAACGAATATTTAATGTAATATAATATTTGTGGCTGTTTTCATAAGTTAATTCACTATTTAAAAAATAATCCTAGTTTGACCACTGGAGATTTAAATATGAATTAACATATTAATTTACGTTTACATGTTAGTTGATCAAAAACCATTATTAATCGATAGACAATTTAATCCCAAAAAACAAATTAATTTAAATAATAATAATATTAAAGTAATAAGTTTTTTTTTTCAACGTAGATACAATTCCAAGTAAATTTTTATTGTAGGAAATATACATTTAATTCCTACATATGTTAGCATAATTAAATGCAATTAAGTTATTACTTAATATTTTGTAAGTATTTATTTTGTAAATATTTTACATATTTTTTATATTCAATTTAAATATACATAATATTGTCTTTTATGTTATATTTTATTTATTATTATAAAATTAGTCACAAAATAATCAAATCATAAAAAATTAAGGTGTACTAACATATAATAATAATCCACATTTTAAATTTTAAATTTTTTTCTGATAAATGCATAAAAGAGTAAAGTTGGAAGTTTCTTTAAATTGAGTCTTTAGGTTGTAGTAGAAAATTTATTATAAGAATAAATCGGCAATGAAGGATTCGATTATTTGATTAGTAGTATTTATCTAAGTCGAAATGCTAGCAGGATAATAATACTTAGTGTTCCTAGCTATTGTGTAGGGGAATGCATAAGGGTCCCATTGATTAGACGCTTAATGCTCTGAAAAATAAAAATGGCAACATTGATAAATATACAAATTCAATTCACTAATATGTACTCTAATATATGTCTACACTATACATATACTAATATCATATTAGTAATATGTATCACTATACACCAGACAAAAATTTTGTTCATTAAACGAATAAGTATTTACCATTTTTTTATTAACTACTGAAAAACGAAGTAAATAGATGAACAAAATTGCAGATATAATAGTTAAAATAAAAATATTTTCTTTACAAATCTTCAATAAAAGCATTAAAAATCCATGTATTTACTGAAATACAAATTCCGATATAAGGAAGTAGGTACATATACTAATTTTCCATTTATTTTTATATAGGTAATATTTATAAGAAAGAGCGATATTTATTTAAATTCCATCATATACAATATTCTTCTGGTATTTGAAATACAGATTAATGAATTTTAAAATGTATCTAATTGTGTCTCCTGATATATATACATGAATTGTCTTGATATTGTATCTAGTAATTTAGATACACGGAAATTATGAAATAATGAAAAATAAAATTACATGGAGAGTGGGATATTATGGATATGTTACATAAAATATTATTATATCTAACATTTAAAATATCAATACATTTCGGTGTGAAGGTAATTCAATTCGAAAATTTTATAATGACTTACAAAATTGATTATTAACAGAAATATACAATGATGTTATTGAAGTTTTAAGGGAATGTAAGTAGAGATTTATTAAAATACTTAACATGTATTATGCAATTGATATAACTTATAATTAAACTCATAATTCTGTGAGAAAGTTTATAGTATTATAAGTTTACTTTACTGAAGTCTGAAACAATATTAAAAAAACTTTCAATTAAACATAGTATATATTTTAAAATGTATAAATTAATAATTTTGGGTATTATATTCATTCAATTCATCAACCTAAAATAAATCCTAGTTTCACCACTGAAGATTGAAATATGAATTTATAAATATATATTTTATGGAAACATATCAGTTAATAATAAAAAATTATTGATCGATAGACAACTTTATTACAAACAACAATTTGGTTAAAATAATAATAATAATAATATTAAAAGAATAGCTGTTAATGTTTTCAACGTAAAAATCTAATTACACTTATATTGCAGAAATGTACATCTAATTCCTGCATATTTTAGCATAATTAAATACAATAAAGGTTTTAGTAATGTTTTGTCATTCATTACCTATGATTTAATATTTAATGTTAAATGTAAATATAATATTGTCGTTTTTATTATATTTTATCTGTAAATCATTGTAGCTACTAATTAAAAAAACCCATAAAATAATCAATATATTGAAATTGGTTGATAATGTTCTCAAAATATATTAGTTTATAATTAATTTACATTATTTGAAATTATTAATATTTCTTTTGCCTATTAATACTCATCATTTTTAAAATACCATTTTAGTTTTCCTATTGACAATGAATATTATAATCATTTGTACTTATTATAATTATATATTAAATATTTATAAGTGCATGATAATAATATTATGTATATATATATATTAATATATGATATATATTATATATCATGAAAATATTTATTTTTAAGAATTACAAATTCACTTGCATAATCTACATTTACAGGGATTACTAAATTAGAACTTACTATTCTTATATATTTTTAAGGTATAATAAAAGATAAATTGAAATTAGAAATAAAATGTAAATATTTTACATACACGAAATTCATACAATATTTATAACAATAAGGCTACACATAATTTTCATCTTAATGATATAATGCCATATTTCAATACTGAGACCACTGAGAAAATTGAAATAAATAAATACTCAAAACATTAAAAAAATTATTTTATTTTTATTTTCATTGTTCTTTATTTTAAAAATGTAAAACATTAATGATAGACACGTATACCTATTTTTTGTTCAAGACAAACTAAATAATTTAGAAATTTGTTCATATGTCTATACACATATGACCTACATAAACATAGTACAGGTAATGTGTTTTGCTTTGACGTTTGTACACGCCCAAACATGAGAATGTGATGATAAAAATAATTTATCTCTTGATATAGAAAAATATAATAATAATATATCTTTATGCAACATATATAATATTTAAAAAAAATATATACACAATATACATTTAATGCATTTTCAGTCGATTATAATTTGAAAGTTATAAATAAGAAGGCTCGTAAGTGATTTATACTAACTATTTTAATGTATTTTATATACAATATAAATAATATTTGATCTATGGCGTGGAAACTTGTATAATCGTATTTATTTGTATGGTGTACATAAGAGTAATCTTGTATAATTTATCGCAGAAATAATATTTTTAAATACAATTGACATTTAGTAATATTATAATTTTTAAACAAATTTTAAAAGTACCTGCTACCTTTATATGTTGTATAATGAGAACTACAATTTGAGTTATAGATTTTTCTCTACATTATTGCATTCGGAAAGACATTCAGATTTCCACGATGAATAATATTTGGCATTCAGTATTCAAAAAAGACTTCACTTATTTATGTGTTCTCCACAATTTCGATGTCCAATTTGCATTTATTTTAAAATTACGCATTTATTTCGATGAAGATTGTGGTCAAAGAAATATCATGTGGGAGCTATAATATTTACCTAATTTAAAATGTAGAATTTTTATTAATAAACCTTTAGAAAAGTAAAGTTATATGTATTCAACTTGACCACAGTTCTTTAGGGAGGTTTCTTTGATTTAGGGCATTGAGTTGTAGTGATGGTATTACGGAAAGAATAAATCGGAAATGAAGTACTCGATTATTTGATTGGTAGAATTTGATTAAGTTGAAATATTGACGGGACGATATTACGTGTTCATAGATAATGGATAGTGGAAAACATAAGAGTAATGGAGATTAGGCGTTTACTACAGAATTTGAAATCCATTAAATGAATATCATATAAATATGATATCATCTTTATATTATGTCCTTATCTTTATTAAGAGTTAAATTTAACCTAACAACCTAAATAATATTTATTGTTTTAAATAATTTATATTGTTAAATATTTTTATATGTAAATTAATAACTTATATTAATAATATTTTTGTTTACATATATTTAGTTGATTACCAGTATAATGGTAAGTCTTACAAACTATATTAGAAATATTATTTCTATTAACTGTACTTCTTAAACATATTTAATTAGTATAGTTGTTTAACAATAGTATAGAAAGTCCATTTTACAAGCATGCTATATTTCAGATTTCTAAACGTATTTAAACAATAAACCATAAATCCATTAAATAATTATACTAATGTATAGAAATGTATTAATTTATTATATGAACAAATCAAATTATACTATCTACCTAGTAACCAAATAAACAATATTTTATCTAATATTGTACTCGTAACTACTAAAATACATGCAGATGACAGGATACAGGGATAATCTATGGTGAAACTTGAAAACTAACAATTTACTAGATTGAAAAAAGAAATTAAAATATTGTACAAAATATGCATTATTTTAAATAATTATCATCAATTATTAATACGAAAATCACTAATCAGGTGACACAAATTATTAATAATATAACTCAACATATAAATTTAATCATAGATATGTAAAACGTTATAAATTAAATTAGCTATAGTACTGTGGGAGATGATAAATAAATTTAGAACAGTTATACTAAAGAAACTCAAAAAAAAAAAAAAAACGATTGAATTAACGCATTAATTTTTTTTTTTTAAGAAAACGTAAACATGAACGTATTACCTACTTAAGAAATAATTAACGTTAATGTGAATGCGTTAGTTTTTTTGGTCAACGTAGGCGAACGTGATCGCGTTCCATTATTTTTATAATTATTAATTTATTATTATGTATTTATTTTTATTTAGGTTTTTATTTAATAAATATTTAAATACACATATTTGAATTCCAATCAAATTCTAATATTTATCCAATAGTTATCATCAAAGTGATTTTTTTTATCATACGAATCATTGCGAAATGAGATTATTCGTTTATGTAATATTATAGTAAATACCAAATGAATTATTACCAAATTTAATTCCAATTTTGAAATTTCCTTTCTATACTATATTTAACGAAATTTATAATTACCTATTTAGATTTATATTGTTTTTAGTTTCTAAAATATGACATATTATTATCTTCGCTGTATCCGTCCATCTATCCGTAGTTCCTGGTGCTTAGTTACGATTGTTGATTTGGTTAATATATAGGGAGATAGATAATATTATTATATTATATTTTATATTTTTAAATTATTGTATATAATACGTTTAGAAGTCGAGGATTTAGCACGTTCGCAAAGTTAGCTTTCCTAACTCATTTATTAAATAATTTTTTATAAAAAAAATACAAGGCGTGTCTACAAATCAATTTAATTAACATTGTTTTTTTAGTAAGTTTAGTTATACCATTCTGTATTGTACACATTATAAATATAATTATTGTCACTATATTTGTTGCTATATTTAGTTATCATTATGTTTATGATTCCCAATGTTCTACAAAGTATTATGTTTTATACTACGATACGAAATAATTTATATAATTTCCCAAACCAATTGTTATATAAATAATATATTATTAATCTATGTTCGTTGGCTATTATTTTATTCAAAAAATGATTTTTTTATAAGCAATTGAATGGTTTGGAATAAAATATAAATATGTTGATAGATAAATAGGCTTTATTAATAAATAACTAACTTTACAATAATTTCAAGTAAAAATTAAATAATTATATTGAATATTGTTCAATATACTATCACTAGAAAATAAGTATAATACATATTCTCAATAAATAAATAGGCAGAAAACAGCTCGTCTCAACTTGTTGGGACAAGGTTGTTTAAACGTGATTACAGCAAAATAATTAGCACGTTTTATCAATTAAAATACATTGAATTATGTATCCATTGAATTAAATCAATAAAACATATTTTTCTTATATTTATGAATTACTACTTTTTTACCACTAAGAAAAGAATAATATGCTCTTCTATTTCACTCGAAAGAGTAAAGAGTTTATTTTTTATTTTGTAATGGCATAACTGCACACATAATTACAACAATGAGGTCCAAGTCCTAATTTAAGACACAATCAAAAATAAAAGTATAAAATGAGGTTTAAAATTATTTTCTACGAACATTACCAAATTTACAATAAATTTCCCGGAAATTATTGTACAACAATTGTACATCTCCATCTATTTTCGGTAAGTCTCATCAAAAGGATTAAAATGGCTCTAAATGTATATTTAAGTTGGACTTTTCACTATATAACTACAATATTAGATTATATAAATGAAAAATTTCACTACACAAATACCTTCACATTGATTAGTTAAAGTATATTTTTCCATATAAATCTGTAAATATATACATTTTTAATAATTTTTTGTATCATGTTTTAGAATATGGTATACAATTTGTTCAATTTATGAAAGCGATCGGGGAAGACTGGTATGATAAAGCAGGTACAGCTAATGAAAATTTCTATGTATTAGTAATTTTTATAATGTTAATAGGAAAAATGGTCCTGATATTGATCTACGAGTAATAAATAATGATCATAGGATTTAGAAATTTAGTCTAATTTGACTAGGAATTGTAGAGTTTTTGCTTATTTCTCTAATAAATTAAGATTTATTGATTCATTTATTTAAAACATTGTATGAACAAAAATAGGGCAATTAGTTATTTTTTTTTTATTTAAGAATAATTAAAAAAATAATTATTAGTTTAAAGAAATTTTAAAATATATCAAAAGTAATAATAGTATAAGAATTTAATTACGATTCTCGGTTCACGAGGCATCGATTTTTTAAAAATAATGCCTGGCATCACTGATTTCATTGGTATAATGATATTATGAATTCACAATAAAAATAATGTATATATTTAGAACTGTCAATTAGTACTTTAAGTTAGCTGGAGTACAACATATATCGGGTGCCACTGTTTATAAGTGTAACTTTTTTTGAGTGAAACAACTTTTAAGGGAATATCTTTATAATATGAAACCTTGAAAATGTAACGTTTTTAGAGTGCAAAACCACATAATAAGAATTACTTTTGAGTGAAATCCGTATACCTTAGTTTATGTATTCTATCGGGATCTGAAATAGACGGTGATCAATGTTTTTTAAGAAATAATACTGTTAATTAATACTTTTAAAAATAATTAATCTACACCATAACCTAGCGTTAGAAGATAGTCCTTCAACTCTAAAGTGTTTCTGTTGAATAGGTTGACAAACTAGAAAGGTAATCTAAAATTTCATCAAACTTACTATTCTATTTCTACTCGTTTTACTCGGTTCTCTCATAAATGTAAAGGGTTAGGTTAAGTTTGACACAATTCCAGGATCATTATTCTCCACTCATGACAAAAGTGAGTTCCTCACTCACAATAGCAACTTCCCGAATTATGTTATACTACGACAACTTTGCGGCCTTTTCTGCACCCTATAGTACCACTAATAGACTAGAGAATTACTGCCATACAGGAACTGTCCTGACTTTCTTGGGCAGGGGCGAATGACTCTGAGTGGTTTTTGTGCTCCCGATTTGTGTCTTTGGAGGTCTTGATCATCTTTTATTGACGTTAAATTATCATAAGTTTCCTTGTCAGTTTTTATGTGACTAATACTTTGACACTATACCGTCCACTTGTGGACCATACAAAGCCTAGTCTCGATTCGGGTTTGCTACTCCCGAATTACATACTCCTGTATGCTACACCTGCCATGATCTTTCAAACTCACGCTTAGAAATAGCGGAGTACCATCGAGTTAACCGCCTTAGTGGTATTGGCGAACTACTAAGGGACGACGGTTGGGGTGCTTTCCCCACCCACATTTCTAGGATCTATATCGAGTAACTCACAGCAACTATATTTGGTAACCGTCCATTGTATGGTCACCATATTCTATCGAGATACGGGCCTAAGGGGAATATGTCTACGCAGCCCGGGATGCAGAGATCCCGTAACCGCACAACTGATATTCATTCAACATGATATTCATGCAGCTTGAGAGTTTGTTATGAGTTCCTACTAATCCATTATTTATTCATTAAATTTTTCTAAAAACGTCCAGATATTTGAGTGGTTATAATCAATGAAGGAGGGAAATGTATTATGCTAAGCTTCGATATAATTATTTGTCTTTGGAGGTACCTCTATTGTCCTTTAGTATTGATTTCATTCCATATACTTGTTGAAAAGATAGAAAGATTTTATCCATTATCCCAAAAATTGGGCGATCTATCCATGTGCCTTAGAATTAGTTTAGCAATAGTCCGAGGATACCTTCGTTATTTTTAATAAAAAAAAATTCTAGGTGTCGGAGAATAAGTATAGTAACGAAAATTGATTTATTGTTTTATTTCATAATTCTATGTATTTCCCTAAATTATATTAGGCAACGATTTTAATTTATTTATATTTGTAACTTTAGTTCCCACAGGAATTCTGTTAAGCTATGTGAAAATGTGTGGATTTGAAGATGTAGTGTTGAAATAATTGTTGTATTCTACCGATATAATTAACCATAATGATAAGGCACTATTGTGTCACAATCAAGGGTTGGATTTAGATTTATATATATATATATAGTATGGGATTACTTTTAGATGCGGTAATAGTAACTAATAAAACGTATCATATAATGTATGGAATTTTTTATAATTGTTATGGAAAAAGGTTGATTCAAATGGTTGCCATTTACAAATCAATAGTTGATACCTCTATTTCATAAAGTAATAAGAAAAAGGTTAATTTTAAAAAGTACCTATAATAGGGTCTCTCTATTCTAAAAGTTGCATTAATCCGAACAATCTTAAGAATTATCATAAAACTATTTTTAGAAAAATATTATTCCGTAGACCTGAACAATAATAATTATCGTTAAAATAATGATGATAGCACATTGCGCTTGTTCATCGTTAAGATATAATTCTGTGAGTAGAGGTTAATAATGCTGATTATTATCATATGTAATCGATGGACAACGGTGACGGAGATGGATTGGAATATCGATGAACATCGTGAATGATAACAGTGGATATTGGACGACAACGATAGCTTGGGACAGCATTGGATCCAAGTGTTGTTAGATCATCCTGAGCGGTAAAATAATATTTGCTGTATGGGATTTTTCTGACGGTCCATATAATAGCAGCGCGACGTAATAACATTTTTGAAAAAATGTGAAAATGACGGTGGCATACACTTTTGCAGCTTGCGGGTAGGGCTCCAATTGGAAGAAAACGAGTCTATAAACCCTCTAAACATTCTAATGTATATTATTAAAACAATTTTTTTGGTATTTCTTTTTAGCAAATGTGATTAGAAAAATACACACCGGGTTATTAAATGGTTCTGTACAGGCAATTATTTAGAGAATATTTTTTTATAGAATTTTAAGAATAATGGACAAATTAGAAATATTTATATATGTTCTAAAAGTAATTTAAAAAAGGTGTGTACAAAATTGAACTATCGTTTGAAGTATGAGAAGTTTAACTATGTGCAATTATATGCCGGTTGCTGATAGTCGTATTAACAAATTAATCATATAGCAAAGCAAAATCAAATTTTTGATAATTATTCACTTGTATTAAATATAAAAAATATAACATTATTAATATAATTCTACAAAACACCTAAAATGTTTTCATATTTTAAACGGTGTATAATTTGTCTTAATGTTTACATTTTTTAATTTATAATTTTTTTTTTTTTAGAAAATATGGAGTGCACACCAGGTTACTTTTGCTCAACATACTGTAATAGTATTTTGAGTGGTAAACGTGTAAACAACAATTAGTTTTAACTCATGATCGTTAAATTCAGCGAAAAACTTGTCCTAAATTCAATTTTATTATTTTACTAATTCACGACTTTCAATATTTTTTAATTCTTAAAGTTGATTATAAATTATTTCAAATTTATTAAATTTTACTTATTATAACATAAATCTATTAGTTTAATGTTATTTACAAGAATTGTTTATAGTTTATTCATGTCTAAAAAAAATAATTATTATTAAGTATTACGATTTACAATATAACTAATTGTAATAAATATATTTGCATAATTTGAAAAATTATATTAAATAATTTAGTTATGTATAAAAATGTATTTTCATTAATACAATATTCTATAAATGTGTCAATAAATTCCTATTCTAATCCCCGTAAAATTCCTGTGTTTGTATTAATTTTCAATTTTTTTCTATTAAAATAAACACCAAAAAATTATCTAACATCAAATATCAATTTTGGTTTTGATTAGATTCATATAAAAATTAAATAAGGGCACCGGTAAGATTTTTATTCAAAGATAATCAAAAGTTCTAAAACCAGTACTTTTAATTTCGGTTCCAGACCTTCGCTTAAAAAACATTAGGTACACTTTATACATATAATAAAATATTTAATTAATATTATGATAGTAAGAAATTTAACGTAGTCAACGGGTTCAGAGTGTCATTGTAATGTGAAAAAAATTCTAATTGTATTAATACTATTAACTGTTCCAAAAGTGAAAGGAAACTGTACTAAATAAACAATTATCACGATCAGAATGGTAATACAGATATAAAAAGCTAGGTATAAACATTAAATAGATATATTTAAACATTTTTTTAATTTTTCGGCTGTTATTTAATATTATTCAACAATCTTGAATAATCTTCGAAATCTTTAATATTATTCAAATTCTTATATAGTTCAATGTTTGGCTCCATTTGCTCAATATGATTTAGTGTATGCATATTGCATAACTGGACTTTTTTTGGCACTGTTAACTTTTATGATCGTAAAATAATTGAATGCGCTTTAAAAGTAATACCTACCTATTCTGTTATATATAAATGTCACGCAACTCCATGCAATAAACAATTCAACTGTTATAATATAAAAATACTTTTGAAAAAGTTAATTTGTATAATAAGTATTACATTATAATTGTAGTTATACTTTATATTTGTATTTATTTTATATTTTAATATACCTATATTATATTATATGTAAAATAAATTATGCATATTATTATTAAATTATTATATATAATGCAAAAATATACAAACAAAAATTATCAAAGTTACTAATTATTAGATTATGTATCTTAATAGTATGTGTTAATAGTACTTATTAGGTACCTACTCTGCATAATATGTTAAATCAGTCGGATTGATTGTTCTTGGATTTTTATATAACTATTTTTGCTAGTCGGAATTGTACAAATTTCCGATAAAATATCATATATAATAAGTTGATACAAATTGAATACATCCATCGTACAGTGCAAAATTTACCTAATTATATAGTCAGATTAATAATGGGTAATATAATTTAAATTAATGAAAAAATAATGATAATAAATAATAAAATTTATCGCAATTTCGTCGATAACGGTTAAGTTACTGATAAATGATTGATAAACACCCGATATCACCGCTGCAGTGTAACTTGTATAAATCCATATGCAAGGCTTTTATATACAATATTTATAACGAAAAATTGTTTCTAAAAGTTATTAATAAACGAAAAATAAAAAAACCAAATATTTAGAATATTACTAAATGAAATGGACGCATATAATTATTCCAAAAATAAAAATAATATCATAGAATAATATTTTCATAGAAAATAATTATTTGAAAGATATTTTATTGGAATCATGTAACTCTAAATTATCCAAACGCTAATAACTCGGATTACATTTAATTATTTTCAAATTGTTTATTTTGGGAGAAATTATTTTCCAATGAATTATTACCATTCCATGAAATTAGTACTGATCAAAATATTTTCCAGTATAATATTATTCCGTAATGTTATTTTCAAAATAATTAACGTTCCAGAATTTTATTTTCCAGATAAATAGCGACAATACGTTTATGCAAAATAAAAACAATGGCTTTTTAAAATGATTTTAAAATTATAACACCTATAATAACATTTGTAGATGATAAAATTTCAGAGATAACCTCATTGGGGTTTTACAATTTTTGAAATATTAAACTCATTATTCAAGGTATAAATATACTATTTCATATTTTAAGCTCCAATTTTGTAGACATTTTAAAAATCAAATCATCAACAATTGCAACTTATTCATTATAATGGCATGTACCTAAATTATTTTCAACATTGGTTTTATCATAAATACCCAATTTTCAAAACGTTTTTTTTCCTGAAAAATTTGAAAAAGTGGATTTGTCGAGTTTTTGCACAACACCCTTCAATTCGGCAAATAAATAACTCCCCTCCCCCCCAAACACACATACAACTATTTTTCATCGGCGGTTCTAATAAATGATGTATTTCGATAAAATTAATTTTAGTAGATCTTGCTGTAATATACACACCATGTGTTCCGAAAATATACTTATAGCAGGTGAGTGGTTTTTAGGAGTAGGGGAAGATGGGTGAATACCGGTCATCAGGTAATACCGGTCAATGGCATATTTCTGTAAATATTATAACATAAAATACTACAATTATGTATATTGATAAATAGTGTTATTAAAACCTAATATCAGATGTTTCAAAGTGATACACAAAAATGTTCCTTCCAAAAATATGTTATCAATATTTTTATCATTGTTGATGTAAAATTTTTCAAAATTAAAAATCATTTCAAGGTAAGAATTTTTAATTATTTTTTAAACGGCTTATTTTATTGACATCTAAAACATGCAAATATTAGGTA
>JAIPRL010003743.1:0-44005 GCA_025469235.1 Pemphigus obesinymphae | reverse complement strand
CTTAATTACGTCACTTATGGCTGAGGGGGTGAGAAGTAGTACACTCATTATAGTGTAATTAAGATTGTTCATCGCGTTCCGGCGGCAACAATATGTTGCTAATATTATAAACTTCTGGCCCATTGTCAGCGCCGACAGAAATCATTATTGTATATATACGTCATTATACCTACGTATACTAGTTACTTTAGAGGAAATTCCTCTTTTATATTGTCCTTTTATATGATACACTTTGTCCGAAAAAATAAATAATAAATTCCTACAATGTTTACGTGAATGATTGTGATGACACTAAAATAAAATATAATGGAGTTAGGTTTAAAATTTCAGACATTATTTAAAAACATAATTTTTTTAAATTTATAATAACTATTATTGTAAATCTACACCAAAAAACTATTCGACAGGATAAAACCGTTTTGGTTGTCTCAAAAAATTCTCGAGACTATTAAATTTGATTATTTTTCAATACTTAAAAACAAAATATTAAATAATACAATAACTTGTAAATCATTCTGAAGTAGGTACCTAAAGAGTTAACTTGAATTTTTCATTAAATAAGTATAATTTTTACAAGATTTAAAAAAAAAACGTGTTCAAACTTTAAAAGAATCAGTTTGGTGTAAGAATTATTACTCAGGTAAAACCTTTTTTTTAATGAAAAAGCAATTATAAATTATACACATATTTATGCACACAAAAATATTAAAAAAATATGCATAAAATATAAACACAAAATATGCACATTTGAATGCGATTGTCCAGAAATATGCAATTTTTAATAATTTCGAAGCAAATGTACCAAAATATACAAAAAAAAAAATTTACCCATGTATTCTATATACTTGTCTTATTATCTTTCACAATTTTAATCAGAATAATTTTTAAATTATTTTATACATAGGTTTCTAGACAAATTATATTAAGCATATTCTAAAATTATCTTTTATATCAAATTACATACTGTAAAAAATGTTACAGTACTATAAGTATCAGATATAAATTTCATGTATTCTATTAAATATATATAAAATTATGCACATTTAATGCAATTATCCACAAATATACAACTTTTAGGTATTTTTTACGTAAATATTTAAAAATATACAAAAATAAAATTCACCATTGGAATCTGTAACTTACCAACGTTGATATTTTCAATCAAAATTATTTTACGTCAATTATACAAATCCGGGCTCTAGTTATTACACTATAATTTAAGAGCCAAAATCTAAAACTTGAATTATTTGAAAACCTCTAAACTATGAAGCATTCCAAACCCTCATTGAACATTTAATAATACGATTAAAATATTAGTTAATATTTAGTGGTAGTTTAGAATATACTAAAATAACTGCTCTAACCAGAACCTGAACCAAAATCTTGAAATAATATTTTTGTAAGACCAAAACAGAAAATACTTTGAGATTCTAACCTCTGAATTGTTTTACAAAATCAGTGCTTATATATGCATGTTAAATGTTTATCTATTAATTTATTTATTTGTTAAATTGCCCATATTTACCTGGGTCTCGAATGGTTTCATTAGTTTGCAATTTGCACTGTTTTAGAATAATTGTTGTACTCTAAGTAATTTTATATAGGTACACTAACATGATTTATATAGCATATTTTTTTCCGTTCTCACCCTCTAATATTATTCTTGGTTTTAAAATATTAAAAAATGTTTTGCTACTCAAATACTGTTTTTCCAAATAATTGTATAAAGAATGTCATATGGTTTTTTTTCCATTTAAGTGAGAGTGCTTTTAATTTGGTAACTGAAAATTATTATTTGAGTATTTTATTGAACATCTTGATACATACTTTTATTTTCCTAAATATCCTGCAGTAGGTACGCAAGAAAATTAAAGCTCAAGAATTTATTATAAATTATAATTATATTTCATTGAAATATCTATAGGTACATTTTTATGATCTGACATCATTATTAACAGCATCTATTGACATCGTATATAAACTTAATTCGTTACAGTTTATCGTATCTTTAAAGTAAGTACACAGTACACCTCACGAAAACATTGTGATGTAAAACAAAAACAATCTCGAAAGACGGATTTAAAGAAAAGTTATTTATTTTTACTTATTTTGCAACGATTTTAATCGGGTTTTATTAATAAACTTCTATAATTAAGTTTTATGATTACTTTCTACTTAAGATTTTTTGTGATTGAATACCGTATATTTTAAATCGAACTTTAAAAAAAATTAATTTGTTTAGTTTTTTCAAACTTCGATTTCAATATAAATAAATATGATATTTTAGATTATGAGTGTAGCAAAAGAATATTCTAAAATCTGATCGAAATTTGTCGTAGTCTACTTTAGATCGACATTCCCACATTTTTGATTTTGTTTCCCTAAGTCCCCATAGAAATAAGTTAATATATTCGGACATTTAATCATTTACGTTTTCTATTTTCGTAAAAATCAAAAGAATCAAAAGGAAAAAAATTTAAAAGTGAAAAAATTATTCTAAAGTATATTTTTCAACGGATTCAGATCATATAAAATATATTTCAGAATCCATTTCGCATCACTAGGTCAGTCGGTAAATTGAAAATGGAATTTCGTGTATATTCAAATATAGTAGACATATTTCGTATCATTATTATGCCAAACATATTTACATACATACATTATACATATATCAACAAATATAAAATACTATCCTGTCCGAGGCTAAAGGTATGAGAATCAAATTTTATATACCGTTAAGAGAACGCTACGCTGATGATTTACAGCCATAAAACGCAAAATGGTTAAAACGGATTATTAAAATGATTTTAGAGTTAAAATACCAATTATTGAATCGATAAAGTATAGTATATTTTGCAATGGCTTTTACTTGGGATTTTTAATTTATTTCTTTAAAAAAATGATATCAAAGTTTAAAAAAGTAAAAGTAATTTATTTTTAAAACTATAATCACTTTTTTTTTAAAAACAATAAATTACAAAAACCTAAACGAGGTTCATTTAAAAACTTTGTCTTTTATAGATTTGATAATAGCTGGTTTTTACTCTAAAGTTACTTTAAAATCCATTTAACACACTTTTGTATAAATATCGTGATTACACAACAATAAAAATCGAAAGAGCCACAGGACCAATTTTAAATTACTTTAAAATTGTACCTGTTTAAACATTTTTAAATTGCTATATTTTTATATTAATAAAAATGTCTTAAAAACTTCCTATACACTTCCCCTAAAAAACGAGTGTATAGTGCCCCTCTTAAGCTTAAGTTAAATACAAAAATAAAAGGAAATAAATAAGTAATTTAACTTAATTAAAATTTTAGAACTAAATGAAATATTGCTCTTTTTTAAATTAATATAATATATTTTATATACACAATTTAAAATGAAAAAACATTTTTGTAAATATACCTAATACACAGCTATTAACAGAAAGAAAAGTAATACTTAGCTGAAAAACAACTCGTTATTTAATAAAGAAAAATTAACTCTTATCATAAAACTTATTTAAAACCAATTCGACTTTTTGTGGTACCTGCACGTTAATGCCACTATCCGCGAAAGAGAAAATAATGATCATTCACCGATTGTATGGCATTTTTTATTTCATACCAGTACATTTGTTTTCATACCGTGATAGTCTCAACTGTATTCTATAAACGTTATTTTCTCACCAAACTTTTGAATTTTTGACTCGACGTAGAAAAATAAAACCGATTATTTTTAAAAACTTATTTGGCCCAAGCATAAAATTGAAATAATACCGTGTGTTTTCAACCATATACCTACGTATATCATAGTATATACAGGGTAGGACATATTTTATAATATTATTCATTTCGTTTCCACATAATATTGTAATCGAAAAATCCTACGAAAGAAATTATTCTGCAAGTGCACACACATATACGAAACGCATTTACGAAAATAAAGTCTATTATTATGCACGTAGGATTAAAATCTACCAATAGTAAAATCCTTTTAACAGTGCCTTCATTTGGAGGCAGGCAAAGAATTTGTAATTTTCCCCCTCTTATTTTTAAAGGTTTATTGAGCCTTTATCTTCACATAAAAAAAAAGTATAATAAAAGTATATTTTGAAGGTAATATAGAGCTGTAAGGACAGGCCAGGTCGACCTCACACTCAATTAGCTCGGTCCATATTGATTTTTGACCGGACTTGGCTTTTTAATGGCTTAATTTTATTTTAAGGCAGGGCCGTGCATAAATGAAAAAATCATTGGTTCGGGATGGATCGACAATGTTTGATTCTTGTTTGACCGAAAAATATTAATCAGGCTTGTATTGACCCGGGCTTTTCAAAATAGAAAAATTTTAAGGCCGGGCAGGGTTTTTAATTAAACAAAAAAAAAAAAAAAAATACTTTGGCCGGCCCGTGCGTCTCAAAACGTTTAAAATTAAAAAGTCCGGCCCGGTATGAATAATATTTTATTGTTTTGAGACGCCTGAGCCGGCAAAATGCTAAATGTTATTTTGGTCAATATTTTATAATTCACATAACATATAATATAATATGTAGTAGGTACATTTATTGTGTAATAATAATAGGTAAGAAAATAGTAGATACTTAAATTTATAACTCTATAGATGACTATATGTTATTTATGGAGAAAGTATTTGAAAAAAAATCGAAATATAGGTAATTAATTTTATAGAGGACTTTGATTAACGTCTCTGTTACGAAATGTTAAAATCAAAATAAGCATATTAAAAATATTCAATATACATTATACACATAAATCAAACAAATAGAACTTAGTGTCTATTAACCGACTAACTCATGTTCAACACGAGAAAGTTAAATAGCAAAAAATATAGGAGAAATAAAAAATTTTATTTTTAAAAGGGCAAAATTTTGATCGATAAAATCTAAAATGATATCACTGCCTTTTAACAGAAAATTTGTTTAACTGAGTTTCTTTAATCAATTCCTTCATTTATGAATATATATATATTTGTTTTTCAAATTTAATTTGATGCTTTTATAACATATAGTAAGTACTACATTTTTGCATCATTTTTATTTTTTATTCTTTTGAGTATTTTATTTTTACTTTTTTTTAAATATAATTACCTATATATAAATATTTTTTTTAACTTCATATTTTAATACAGAATCATTTTTTTGAACTTTTTTCACATATTAGTACATATAGAATACAGAACCAATGTTTTCTTATTAATATATAAGCACAATGCCTAATTAATTGTCAATAAATATGAATTGATTGTGAATGAAAAAACTATAACGAACGAGAGTTTAATGTGTATTTCCATTTTATTTTCCCTCCTTTAAATTTCCGATGTTATAATGTAATAATCTATGTGCTTATTTTAATATAAATTTAGATAATTATAGAATTAAGATGAATAGAGATAATACTTTATAATAAAACGAGCGTCACACACTTCGTTGTACATATAAACATTTATAAATAGTCAATTATATTATTTCAAATTTAAGTCGAAACCCATGAATGAATCTTTTTATTTTGTAAATAAATCGTAGAGTTTTATAAAGTAATTTAAACTAAACTATATATAATATTTGAAAATATCCGTGATTTGTGAATAACAAATATAGGTAATAATAAATAATAGAAAAAAAGAGATAGGTATCTCCGTTTCGTATATATTTTTGTATTGAACAATCGTATTTGTCTGATTATAGCACAAATAGATAGAGATATTTTTTTTATGCAACATATTACATAAAAACCGATTTGGCCTAAAATGTCTGGTTGTTGCTCTCGCCTCTTCGATTACTCCAATACGACAAACCACTGTTATAATATAATATTAATAAAATAAATAAATAAATCGCAAGTTAATTGAATAAGTATATACTGAACGGACGACAATGATGCCGGAGGAAATATTACGAGGAAGAGAGAATCGGATACCACGAGAAGAGAGTTTTGATAGAAATAGAATTACGATTAGGTACTGACTTGAGCGGGACAGTCGACTAAAAGCTGAGGTATATAAAGGGGTCAAAATTCATAGTATAAATAGAGGGAGATAATTTTAAAGAATTGTTTATTCGATTATTACGAGGAAGGCGATTAATTATAAGCCGTATGAAGACGGTTATAATAAGAAGTAAGTAATAATAATTGTTTGGAAACACAAAGAGCTCATAAAACCAAGTACACGGATTCCTATGAAAAGCAGAAGAAAATGATTATTGAGCCAGGAGTTTTTCGACTGACGTGAAATAGTGGATTTGTGATATCAGTTTTAAAAATGTATGTTTTTTCAATGTAAAAAACTAAAAAGTCAAAGGATGACTACGGGACCGTGGAAATAGAAATAGTATTATAAAATAATTTAATCCAAAAGAATATTTTCCAACGGTACCTTCTATTTCTACGAGAAACGTTCTTATACTCTTTTTAGATTCGTCGCGGTTTAATTTTGATCCACGAAATGTAATATAGAAATTATTTTTATTTTTTCATATATGAAAGGAGATGAGATAGAAATATTTTACTCATTATAATACATGTTATACTATATAGCATACAATAATATAAACATAATATATATATATGTACATTGTATTATATACTATATATAGTCTAATATACTATCAGCTATTCTTATATATTATATATACAAAAATGATGAATGATGATGAATTACGCGTTATACGGGATGAATATCGTAATATAAAAATGATTGTTTTGTTTGTTATTCTTGAATATTTTTAGATACACTCGGAGTTTGAATTATGCATAATAATATAAGTGGTATTGTTACCGCCAACTAAGTATAGACAGTACTACACGAATCCAAAATATACCTACTATATTTTCTTTAATATTTTATTTTTATATTTTTTTTTTCTTAATTGACTATAGAAACTTTTAGTCTTTCGAGAGAAAAACAAATATATATATATATATTGTAATAAGCGAATCCTAATTAAAAGTACACAATTAAATTAAATGAATACCGGATGATCGAATAGTGAATAAAATTATATTCCAACATTTTTCCGATATAATATTCAATATTAATTTAAAATTTCATATTTATACGAAAATTTAATATATTCGGCTAAAATAGTTAAGTTAGATTAGTGGCAAATAACATGAAATCACAATAACCATTACGGTTATTGTAATAATAATAATACCTAACACATAAAATGCAGTAATGTTGCTTAATAGGCGTGTATAATACTAACCATATTATACCTTAATGTCTAAAAAAATACACCATCAAAAAAACAGTGTACTTAAATCTACGTTTTACATAAAACCTATGAAAACGTTTTTTTATATAGGTACCTACTCATAATGAAACGAAATTTTAATATAATATTGAACATTTTAATTTAAATAAGAATTTTAACGATAAATACATTTTATCTAAGTAATTGTAATCTCAATGATCAATACTAAATTTAAATGAAATTCAGTTTCCAATTTTTTTTTTTTCTAGTTTATCTATATAGCTGTACCTAAATAAAAATGAAATATCTTTATCTTAGCCTGGTTAAAAATGAATGGTGTTATCATCATAATCTTTGTCTGGATATAACAATTTCTATCTGCAATTGTTCTAATAATGCGTAAAATATTTATAATATTATATATTTAAATGTTTAAAAATACTTGCAAGCGCTTATACGAGTAACATATATTTTATATTTTTTCCTCTGTCCTTACGTTATTTTTCTAGAGAAAACATTATTATTTCGGACATATAACCGTTACAATATATAGTATTTACCCACAAAACGTTTGTTTTTTTTCCATGTATATTACAAGTACATTGTATTATATACACTGCGTACGTGGGAAGTTTATCTTTCTGACAACGAATCGATAATATTGCGCTTTTGATGGCTCCATTGCATGCTCTATATACACGATCGCGAATCATATTATTATTACAGTAGTTGCGAATAGACATAAAATTTTTTTCGAAAATATTTTAACATACTCTTTCTGTAACGTTACTAAATATATTTGTGAGAACGGTCAGAATTGTTTTTTTCTTTCGCTTGCATATTATATTTTCTAGGCTCAGAACCAAAAGGTATATAACATTATTATAAAAGGTCCTGCAGGAGAGCATTTTTTAAATTATATTACGGATATAACTTTTTCCCATTAGATTTACTGTTTAGGTACCTATTATAGGTATTAGATTTAAAACATAAAATACGTCGTTTGTATGGTATTCCAATAGCAAATACTGGAAATAATTGGGCGAATAGATTAAACTAAAAAATACAAATGTACAACTACGGATATGACGTCTCACACTTTAATGTTTACTATATCGAACAGACGCATTGAAGTGTAGGGTGAAAAAATGAGTATCGTACATTTTTAGTACCGATATCTACATTATTGCTTTTTCATTTACTTTACTAAAAAAAAAAAACGAAAAAAAAAAAATGATCAGAAAAGCCACTATTCGAACAATACCAATATTACGCGTTATGCGAAAACATATTTTGGTTTTGCCTCAGTATTATTTATTTTGTTCTATATAGTTCGTTCAACGCCTACTAGTAGAATATACGGTGTGACATTTTTGGTATTCCTATTTTACCAATAATTAAGACTTGAGCGGGTCCAAAATCGATTCCTTTTTCGAGAGCAGCATACACTCTCAAAATGTAGTACGAGGCGGACAACAATACCAATTCCTTTCCTCTCTTCCCGATGGCCCTTGTCTACATTCTGGACGATCCTTGATTTCCTCGCCAGCATTAACTTGGCCGTATCCCTTTCTGTTTCTCCCAGAAGTCATGCTCGTTTTCTCGTTCATTATATTCTTACCCTACTTCCTATATGGTCTTAACCATCCTATACATTAATATAGGTTTATATAATATAATCATTTGTTTTATAGTACGAGAGGCTCCCTCAATAATGCCTCCTTGCCATGATGTTGGTTCTAATTGTTTTCATTTCAATCATTAACCACTGTTGTATATATATTATAATAAATTATTATTACCACTGTTTGCGTATTTATGTAATTGGCCCATCGGCCATCAATATATTTAAATATTGATTTAAAAACGGACGTTCATCTTGGTTTCGTGTTAAAACATGAAAGCGACCGTATCCAAACAGATTCCTTCCCAAGTACCTATAGAAAATTTATTGTCAGAAAATAAATGGCAGACGTTGAAAAAAAATAACTAATCTGAATTTTTTTTGTTTTCAAATAATTTTTTGAAGAGCATCAAAATGACTACTTCGTGATATATATTTTATAGTGCATAATATTATGTAATGTGTATAATTATATTATACAGATTTAGTACATTTTGATTCCCTATAATACATTCAATTCTAATGATAAGGTGTGCGTAGAAAAAACTTGAAAACTTTTGATTTATATATTTTTCAAACATCTGATGAACGATCACAAATCAACAGTATTTGAATCATTACTTATAAAATATCAGTTTTCTTATGTGTATATAGTCCAATCGTGGAATATGACGTTTCAAACGATAACAGATTCATATGAACGCGCATTTAAAATGTTATTTTTCAAATATTGTTAATTTTACTAATTGGTCATTCAAACTTTTGTTGGCTCTCCTGCATAATGTGAAGTGGTTCATTCCAATATCAAAATAAAGCTCGTAAAAAATTTAATAATTCTATATATATATAAAAAACCGTATTACATACTTTTTATAAATAGTAATTTAAAACGTTTTGGTTCTGAGTTGGCAATTTATAACGTTTTTGACGTGGATATATTACGGAAATTAATTTGGAACTTTTTTAACGCTGTTATTACTTCATACCCGGCCGAGTACTTTTACTATTATGTTTTGTAAATATAAATGTATAGTTTATACGCCCACGCACCTTTTCGCTATTACGTTTAAAATAACATATAATATATATATACACATACGTGTTAGGTACTGTATTATTAGGTATTGTCAATCGATTTCCCAAGGCGATTCGCGTAAATCGGCCGTTTTACAAATGTTCGCGCACCAGCGAACTCGATAAGTACAGCACTCGAATTTTCCATTGTCTGAAGGAACCGATTGTGCGAATGCCGCGTTATAGGTACTTGTGTGTACATTTTAACATTTGAATTTCAATAGCCTTAGGTCAAGACGTAATAATGTTCTCTGTTCGAGAGAAGATTTAGTCGTCACTATTGGCTTTCAAATGTGATTAACGAGCTGTGTGGAAAATATATAGTATATAAGACGTATATACCTCACTTAACCCACAATATACACACACACACACATATATATATACCTATTCTATCGACACGCACGCAGAAAGTCCAAATTCACCATATTATATTTAGTACATACTTGAACCGTTTTAATTTACATATTTTTTTTTTTTTTTTTTACCACAAAAAGACGGTTATATACATATATATATCCGAATTATATATACCTATGATACGCGTAATCTGAACGCGGGAAATAATTAAAATTAAAAAAATAAAATAATTCCCATTCCAAAAATTTCAATCGTAATTTCGATCAGTTATAGGTCGAAAGTTTAACCGAATTGAATTAAGTATTTGGAATCGTCATATGCATGTATATATCGTACCGAATATTCAAAATAAATCAGGGGGTGTGCAGGGTAGGCATGCGGTGGCACCCCCTAAACGCAGACAATTAGAGAAGTACGTTTTTTTTTTTAGCAAAAAATCGTTTTGTTTTTAAAAAAACTCATATTTCTTGTGTTGATTCATCGATTTATTATATAATATTTTGTTTTTCGTATATAAATCGTAAAAGTTAAACGGTAAAATATTATACCATATTATTAATGCTGCCCTCGTGATTTGATGTTATTCTGTAGAGTGTATATGTAATAGAACAATATAATACATATTGATCGATAAAATCTCGATTCTTGGTCGTCAAAATATTGAACAATTTTTCTAAATTAATTCATCAATATTTTAAACACACAAAATCTAGAACTTCACAAAATTCTAAGCCTTAATGATTAAATTTCATTAATTTTTAATTACTTTTATTTAATAATTTTAAATTAAATATATCGTTATCCAATATTTTTACTTAAACTTTTTTACGTTTAAGGATTTTAATGTTCAAGATATAGTGACAATTTTATATTTAAGATTATTCTATTCAAACGGTAAAGTAATAATGATCAAAATGTTTAATGAGCCCACATTAAAATTCGATTTTTTGTGTGCCATTCAATTCATTGATAGTATTAAGTGATATCGTTAAAACTTAAAATTGTTATATATAAATAATTATTATGATATATAATATATATACACGTGTATTTACAGTTTAAAGTTCTATTAAAAAATATCATCTTCGATTTTTGTCTAAAGCCACAATGTATTGTATAATGTCATGTTGTTAAGGTTTTTTGTATTTGATATTTTGTCATCCATAGGTGTATTACATAGGTGTTTATGTTATATTGAATACAATTCCGAAGTAAATCACTTATATAGTCACATATAGTTTATCGAAGTTTCGCCTTTCCTCGGGGAAACTTATAAGTCTCTCCTGGAAACAATACGTAATAAACTTTACATATTATGTATATATTATTCGGTATAACGCCATCCTGAAAACCTATTACAGAATTGATACCACGATTGTCTGTTGCGGTGTGTATAGATACTTGAAGGATTTTTCATTTCATTAAATTTCAAAATCTATCACTTATTTTAGTAAGTATATATATATACGTATATATGTGTATGTAGATCACGTATTATACATTGAACACTCCAAGAAATTTAATTTTGAACACATTTCACATAGAAAAGACCATATTTTTATCTTTGTCGAACGTGTACATAAAATGTACAAAGGGTCTCGAGTTTTTCGACTTACCGAAGTTACAGACTATATAGTGCTACTGCTGTAGTTATGTAGTTTATCTTTGTTGCGTATAATATATTATTTTAGCCCAGTTAAAATGAAAATTTTAATAAACTTGTTTTTGAACATTATAATATATGTAGAACAAAATACTATAATATTTATCAAATGCAGGGCTTAAAACCGGTAACCAGGTTTTCCTGAAAACCGGCTGAAAATCCTTCTTTTTTTTCTTTTTTTTTTTGAGAACCAAAAACGTGATTCTCGGTTTGTATATTTTTAGGTAACGGAAAATTATATTTTGGGGTTTTAAGTTTACTGGTAATTGTTTTATGTCATTACCGGTAATATTGTAAAAGAACCGATAACCCGCATGTTGAAAGTAACAAAAAAAAAAACCCCCCAATTAACCCTTCACTAAGATGCGAAAAATTATATATATTATATTATTTGTTTTGTCATACCTTCGTGATATTTACTTGAAATTTACATTTATTCCTATTATTGTATTATAATATGACATTTATTTAATGCATTTTAATAGTAGTTATCTATATAATATAATATATAAAATATACTTGTTCTTGGGTTGTCCCTAATGATACTAAATATATGATTATAATAATGAATATAAACGTGAAGTATATACAGAGTGAGGTAGCGAAACGGACGATTTTAAAATAACTCCAGAATGTTCCGCCACATGCTCAATATGGAGTAATTGGATATTTTCAACAAGATGGAGTTACGAGTCGTACAGCTAGAGTGAGTATGAATATTCCGAAAGAATTGTTTCCGAACGAATAATTTCTCGAAATAAGAATATTTCTTATTGGACGCCCCGATCGCCCTATTTAACAGCCTGTGATTTTTTTTTTCTGTGGGGCTGTATTACGAATAAAGTATACCAAACAACACCGAGAACAATTGACGATCTCAAACAAAAAATACTAGAAGAGGTGGTGTCACAAATCTCCCAGGAAATGTTACGGAATGTCATGTCCAGTTTTAAAAGACACCTTGACGAATGTTTGTCTCGAAATGGACGCCATCTTGTGGCTATCGTTCGTAAAAATTAAACACAAAATTAACACTTTTTAAATGCTTTTTTTGTAGACTTCCAGATGGTATGAAAAAATTTATTAAAAATAATCGTTTTGTTTTTTTTTTAGTTATTTTAAAATCGCCCGTTTCACTGCCCCACTCTGTATATTAATAAACTGATCGGCTTATTTACGATTAAACACGAACATATATTATATTAGGTATATTAAATGCAGCGGTACGACACCAGTTTCAAAATCCTTTAATCTCTTGAATCACGTTTTGGTAACCATCGACGTATGTGTATCTAGTTAACGGGGGATCTAGATATAGAATGTTACCCAGCAAATTTGTCCGATAAAAATCACATTATGTTTTGCGATTTATCAAAACAAACGTACACAAAAAAAAAAAACGCGGTATTCATATCAAAGATAACGCGCAGTATCTGTAATCTCTTTTGTGATTGTCGGACGGGTTGTCGAGGGTCGTTAGTTGTGTAAGACCATAAACCGTTCCTACGATCATGTATGTTCTGTGGTGATACTCTATAAATTCGAATATACGATCATGTACGGTAGGTGTACCTTATTTGTCGGTCCGGGTCGCTTCTCTTATGTTCTGTGTTATATGTTGGGTACGTTCAAAGTTTATAGATTATATATATAAATATAATATATATATATGAGGTCCGTTAGTCCGAAGTTAAAATAAATTTTGAAGTGATAGCAGGCACGATTGTGGAAAAATCGTTGTTTATGGCCATTATTTTATGACTATTATGAATTTTTTACAATTGTGTTATTTGCGATCATGGCCAAGTATACTTTATCGTAGGATTTATTTCCTAAATAATTTTAATAATCTAACAAATATTCCGTGATCAGAAGGCAGGACCAAAAAGGTTGGAAGACGAATAGTCATACATAATATAAATATTTTTCAAAAGTCTATTTAAATTGTAATTAGGTACTGTTTTAAAATGTTAGAAGTAGTTTAAGTAACCAGTAACCGGTTATAAGAAGTGGGAAAGGGTTTTAAACCAAAAAGCGGTTATCCTATAAAATAGGAAGTGGTTTTACAATATGTTTATTTTCTTACTGTTAACATATTTTCGTTCCGAAGACTTAATCCAATCGGTACACGTGTACCCTACATTTTCTGATAGAAAATTGTATCTAGTTGGTACTTTAATAAGGTGATTTTTCAATTTTTCCATTCGTTTTTTTAATGCAGAAAAAATGACAAAAAATGATGCAAAAAAAGGTAAAAATACGATTTCGTCAAATTCCAGATTTGTTATTTTGTCATTTCGCGCATATCCCATAATAATTTTGTACCTATAAAATTGCTGATTTTCTCAGCCATCATTTGTTTTGTGGGAACAATAATAATAATAATAATATATTGCAGTGTATTTTTAACTATATTTATATCAGGGCTTAATAATGTTAACCACAACGTTTTAATTAATTAAAACGTTTAAACGGAAAATTGTCCCTAAAAGTAATCAATTAACGAAAAACAAAAAACAAAATATTTAGAATATCACTAAACAAAAACTTTAACATTAGGTGACGTTAAAAAATAAAACGTGTTTCATTATAAAATATAGATGGTAAATTGTATTATTTAATTTCACTAAATATTCGTAAAAATTGTATATAAACAATATATTGTTATCTTCGAAAATATTTAAAAATTATCTTTTTAATTTTTGTAAAATAAGGTCTTCTTTACCTTCGCTTCAAAAATTTTTCCAACAATTTGAGGTTAATCATCCTAGTTCTTAATTTGAACAACTCGATATTCCATATCCTCATATCCTATCTATATATTATTTTAGACTACATACAAAATAGAAAAATACAGTCTATCATATAAACGAAATGAGAAGAATTCTTATTCTTTGTAATCAGAGAGTATTCAAGTGTAACTTTTAATGATAGGCTATGCAGTTATATTTAGTAATTACTAGGCAACCACGGTTTATTTATTGTCTATATATCAAATACTAATTAAAAACAATTTATAACGACAAAAACGATATACGTCAAATAACGTTTAAATAACTAATAACAATAAATATTATTTATTAAATAAAGTTTAAGAAATCAATAAAATTACATACATAAAATGAAAAACTTTTAAATGTTTAATTGTTAACAATTCATTTTTTTACAATTTTAATTCTTATTCCAGGAAAATGGTAGGTATCTAAATAATTATTACATAATATTTTATTATATAGATTTACCTACAAATAATACATATTTGTGCATGCCGATTTCAATTTTATGCACACGTAGCTATTGTAAATAAAAATCATTTATATTACAATATTTAGTAAGATCACACACAATTAGATTTATTGCTAAGTTTTCTATTTATTGTTTGAATATATCACCGGCAGTAATAATAGTCACGCTCGTGTCGAAACTCCGATCGGAACTGTTTTTTCCGAACGCATTGGATTTTAAATTTGAATATATATATGTATATATTTACCAAGAATATTTTGTCTAATAAGCAAAGTGTTTCCACTCCCTACTTTCCCGGTTTTAAATTGTTTTATTATTCCCTCTTGATAACTTAGATGAAAATGTAAAGTCGAAACTTTGGTACTAAATAATATTAAATAATATATTTTACAATACTCTATATATAGGTACCGATTTTTTCGTTTATTTATAGATATTATATTATTTTATATTTAATGTATTTTTTTATATTATCTCGTAAATTACAGATATTTTAACTGGCAATGATAAATAAAACATTTTTTTGGGAAAACAATACTATGACCGCATCTTCGGTGCACCACATATTGCATCCGCAGCGACCAGGACTGTATAGTGGAGTTTATACGCAGTCCCGGATAGGTCCGGCGAATTAACGAGTTCAGCTCGGTGAGCCAACTAAGTAACGTGTGGCCAAAAATATGAGAGCATAAAAGGACATTTGGACGATTTTTAGTAACCGGTACTCTACAGTACATTTAGATTATTCTTTAAAAGGATCAAAAACTATTGTTGGTCCTGTAGAAACTATAAAAATCGGTGGGCCGGTAGCTTCCCCGTCCGGCGCTGGGTATACGCCGTAAACCGTCTGATATTTTTGCTGATAAACACGGTCTGTAATCTGATAAAGACTCTCTGGTATACACTCTGTCATTAAACTGTTTTGCTTTTGATGTGTAATCGTAAAAATGGCGAAAAAAAAATGAAATTTTACTATAATACACACCATACGAATTCAGCCCTGCTGACTGTCAAGTCTCAACATTGTATTCTTTTCGTGAAATTCCAAATTTTTACAGTGATATACAGTATACATTCTTCACTCACATCGTGTCACACCTACTCTACGTAATTTCTACGTTTGTGATTTATGTTTTTGTGGAAAATTTCTCGATAATATATTAGTATGGACGTGTTCTACATATTATTATCATCATTTCGAAACTTATAGTGATAGGTTTTAAGATAACCACTGCTGCCAAAGACCAATAATAAAAAATTACGTTTTTAATTGTTTTTGAATCGTTTCAGAGGCGCATTTATAGGAAACGGAGGGTCGACCGCGTTCAAATCATCATCCCCTTGACAAACTCTTAATCAGAAATTTACATATAATTAGTTTTTTTGATATATCCTGTATATTACTGCTTGACCTAAAAAATAATAATTCATGACTCTTTAAGATTTTGAGCAAAGCGAAAATTTTAATTTTTTGAATTAAAAATTACCAAAAATTGTGAAAATAGTAAAAACACATACATATGTATAAAAATCGAATCTATTAGGGTAATTTCCTTGAAATTTCTGAAATAATGGTCGTACAGACTTGCACTCAGTGTACATATGTATTTTGTACTTTTTTACATCGGACAATTTTAAACAAAATATTATCAAATTATGGGTATTTATGTATTGATATTATACGTTTTTGAATTTTTATATCATCAGAAATTGATATGATATAGATACCTGATAAATAATAATTAGACGTGATGATTTAATACAAAATTAGTCGTACGTGTCACTATACTCTATATACAATATATTCAGGGGCCGATTTGAATGGGGATACCGTGATAATAGCCTATCCGCTTGGAGGGTTTTTATCATTATTTGAGGAACTTATAAGATTTTTTTTATTCTTTCCTTAATCAATTTATCAACTTTTGGGATCATTTTTACAAAAGACTTTTTATTTTTGCTTATTAACTCAGTTTGTTCAATTGCTTTCACACCACTACTCCCCCTCCCCTAAAACAAGCTTCATATCCTCCTTTTATACATGGATGTATGAGACATGCGAGTATACTCACATATAATAAAGAGTACTTACGATTAAAGCATAGATAATAAAGGAATGGATGGGCCACCGATTGTTCAATTCTGTGACTGAAGAGCATAGGTACTCGTTACCACATTGGTTGTATGTGGTTGTGGTCATGGTTACAAAAATTCATTATTGATAAAATGATAATACATGTATAAAATATTGATGAAATAAATTAAAATCATGAACAATAAACATAATTAAATTATAAATTACATAATAAAATATGAATAATATCACTTGTCAAATAGTAAGTATTTTCGTCTAACGTAATGGTCAAACATATTTTGAAATTTTAGCGGTTTACTGGGTTATCACTTATCACTCAAGTATCAATACTACCACAATCACTAAACCACAGTTACCATTGTGGTAACGTATATATACACTCCGTGTATTAGGGTATAGGGATGGCCCATCCATTCCTTTATTATCTATGGATTAAAAATATATATTTAATTAATTCATTTTATTTTCAATTATGACGATTATACATGTATTACTATTATATTCGTATGTCGTAAACTTTTTTTTGAAACTTTTTTATAACATAATCATAATTTTACAATATTGCACGTGATATACAATATACAATCTGGTTTTTTTACGATTACATATATATATATATATATAGTAACACTCTTATTTTAACATTGTCTGCGTTGAAACAGTATTCATTAGCAGCGTACGTACATGTCATGTAATTGCATACATTCGCGCTGAAAACTCGTGAAAACTAATATGACACGAAATTTGGTGTCGTGTGATAATAATAATAATATAATGTACGGTACTTTTGTGAAAAACTGACGCCTCGGCGAGAGTGAAAAAGAAAAATGTAGGACCTAGCACAATATATATATATAGTGTCACAGTGGTATAATAATATTATAACAAGTATAAAGGTCTCATCGTTATGGAACTTTTACGTACACATATATAACATAAAGTATATACATGGATACTATACCTACCCGTAGTCGTAATTTTACACGTGTTTAAAAATTAGTTTTATACTGTATACCTAAACGCCATCAACTAATAATTCCCCTTTTCTTTCCTTTTTTATTTAGTGTCACAATTTTTATCCTTAGAAAAATTATACCTATTATATATATATATATATGTGTGTGTGTGTGTGTACATATAATATACTGAAACATGTGTTTTATCACCCGAAAAACGCCTTGTTTTACGAGTGTGTTTATAATGTTTATATTTTTTTTTTTGCACTTTGCATATTTTAATATTCCGGAGTGTGAACTTTGCAGCACATACAAACTCTATATATAATGTATATGTGCATTTCCAACACAAAATCTCCAAAAGTCTCTTTCTACTCCCCCTTCCACCACCACCACCACCACCACTTAAAATTTCAT
The DNA here is from genome assembly GCA_025469235.1 of Pemphigus obesinymphae. NCBI lineage: Eukaryota > Metazoa > Arthropoda > Insecta > Hemiptera > Aphididae > Pemphigus > Pemphigus obesinymphae. The sequence continues at coordinate 25,368 of JAIPRL010003743.1, read as the reverse complement.
CCCATTTTGCGCGCTTTTGAGTTTTGATTTATATACCTTAGCTAAAATGTGCGCGTTTCCGCTTTTTCCTTATCTTATTCTCGTGTCTGTCCGATTTTTTTTTTCGTTTTTTTTTCACGATTCCTGTAGTTTATATTAAAAACACAACAACGACTACGATGTTTTCACTGCACCGGATGAAGTTATAGTGCGATAATTTAGCTATCACTATTCCCGTTTTATTTTAACGAAAAAGATATGTACCAATATATACACGGCTACACGGCTACATAAAAGTAGAGTTCAACATTTCCTGAAAAATGATTTTTTAATAGAAAAAACCGTTTTTATCGGCAAAATCCAGAATATTTCGTAATTTTAAACATTAAAGAAAACTAAGATTCAGTATTTTATTACCTATATTTCTGTATTTAGGTATTCTCTACGCCGTTTATGCAGGCGTTTGAGATTCAATTTTTTTTTCAAACTTTATTGTTTCTATCATTATATTATCTATCAAATTTGAAAAATGTATGACATAAAAGTAATATATAATCATTCAAATTTGTATCCCACTCGATAAGTCCCGGTAGAGCATTGCTATGGATAATATTCCTAAACGATAAAAAATTGTTGAATAAAACTTTTTCGTATACTCGTACATAACTTATAAGAAATGATAATATTAAAAAAAACTCATAAAAATACTGATGTATTAAAAAAAAAAAAGTTATTTACAGAAAAAATAAAATAATATAAATACCACTGTAAAACCACTTACTCTCTCACTCTACTCAGAATCTAAAAGAATATTAATAACTTATTCTTAATAAATTTTATTACAACGTCTTTAAAATTCTTTAATACTTTTATTATAATTAATTTATCATATTTGTTCCTTGCACCGTCTTTATTTTACCTAATTAAAACATCGTTAGTATTATACAATTATTTTTAATTACATATCTGAAAAAACCTATTTTTTCATTTAAACTACAATATGTTCTTCATGTAAATTTAATGACATTATTGTTGTTTTTTTCATTTTCGAGCGGGTGTCTACAGTTTTTAATATATAATTATTTTTCTTTCGTATCATTCGTTACGCGATTAATAATATGTACATGAAACAACTAGAGGGTCTTGGATGGTCTGAGGACAGAAACGTCTTCATTGGATTAAAAATAATAATAATAGTAGAATTAATTATTTTTGTAACCGCATTCGTTAATACTTCAGCATTATCATAATCATAAACCTAAACCATAATATGGCATTGTGCAAATGATGATCCTGTTTTAATGAAACTTACGAACGACGAGCTAGATTTGTATAATGATGACGTTTCACTGTGTGTGACGGGTGTACAAGTATAAAAAAAAAATTCCGTTTTTGTTTGTTATTTATCTCTGACGGGCGACAACACATCATTATCGTTGTAAAAATGTTATTCCTTAAAAATTATTTTAAACAGTATTTTACACATAGATCTATCATGTGACCAAATAAAAAAATACTGAAAATATTTCCAAAAGAACAACCAGGATCCAAGTGATAACTCAATATAGTATGTTAAGTAAATTTTTATGTTATGCTGTTATGTGAAATTTAGTTTTAAAATTAATCCAACCTGCAAACTGATGTTTTATGTTATTAGTATTATACGAAACTTTAAAAACCATGTTCATATCTATTCCTTTATATATATAATATATAGATTACAGATTATATTTACTATATACATTTGAAATAGATACAAAAGTCTAAACTGTACACTGTTTCATTAGGTATTTTCTTTTTATATTTTTTTTGTCAGTGATTTCATATATGGTATTAAACCATATTATCTCATACTTCAAAAGCATAGGCCAATAATCGTTTAACAAATCCTACGTGAAGTTTTCTATTGTACTTATACAAATGATTGTCGAAAAATTCCTTTCATAAATTAGAAAATTATGTTAGAACAATCTGTGTTAGAAGTATTTTGTTATCCGAATATTGTATACGGACGTATTAGGTAATTATATTAGCAATACACAGCTAATATAAGGTGATTTCCAATTTATTTGAATTGCATTTTTCCAACATCAACGAGTGAAAATTCATTGTAATTTTTAGAAGATATATTTTTATCGATAGTTCTACGAGCGATGATTCATTACAGCCCCACATTTATGGCATTATATATTAAAGTGATATTCGTGCGATTTCGCGAAAACCAAATTAACCAAATCATAATTTATTATAAACGCTGATGATCCGACAGCGTAAAATTTAGTTCCTAAAATAATATAATAATACAGCCCACGATTACAGAAATAATTGTGCTAAAAATATATACCAAAATTCTATTTAAAATTATGCATAAACACACGTGTTATTTAACAAGATTTATTTGGAGCTATTTTCATAATAATAATTTATGTAGGTATATATAATATACATATTATTATATATCTATTACATATTGTGATTACTCGTTATTTAACCTATCGAATATTTTTTATATTTTATTTTTTTTTTGTTGTTCTGAATTTCGTACTAAATTTTTGAGCTAACAAACAATACCGACGATAAAAACGATAAAAACGATAAAAAAGAAACTGAAAACGCTTTGATTACATTTTGACAATTTGTGAATTGTCAAAATGTAATAAAATGTAATCATGCCCACACACAAACCCGTTATTTTGTAAATAATAAGTACATTTTAAAAAGTATTCAAATACTAAAACTTTTATTTACATACTTTTTTTTTCTAAATACCCATTTTCTAAAAAAAAGTATTTATACTTGAGAATTTAAAGAAAAATAGTATTTTTCAAATAGATACCTAAAGATAGTATACAAATATAAATAAATCTGCATATATTTTATGCTATATTTACATAATTTTTAAAACCTAAACTTAATACCGTATTAGATAGTAAATACAGTAAACATAAACTAGTATCGTTAAGTATATTCATAATAAATACACGGATTTAAATTTTATGAAAAATACATCTACCTAAGATTTAAATATATTAGTATATTTCAGAATTTAAAAAAAAAAAACGGGTCAAGTAGAGAATGAAAGCACTTTGCTCGTCGGGTATGTTATTAGAAGTCACTTTGCTTATCAGACAGGATAATCCTGGTAAATGTATTGCATCACATTTCCTTGCGTAATATAGTTAACTATTATAATAATACTGTAATAATTTTACCTTCCATATAATTTCGTGTCCACATTTTATAAAATGTATCGTATTGTACATAAAAGTCGTAATCTTATTTTCAATTAATCATTTAATTGAATTAATAATACTATTAAACAATGAAATGCATTGAACTACATGTAAAAAAATCGGCATGTTCAATGTACAATAATCAGTAAATTTATGCGTGTAACATAATAATTCAACAATTTGCGTATTTCCTGAAATAAGAATGAAATATAGTTAAAAATGCACTGCGGGTTTCTGCTGCATTAGTTATTATTATATTCCTGCCGTCTAAATTTAAACGAAATGTAGCTGTTGGAAAGGATTAATGTAATAGAAGCAAAATGTCTATGGAACATGCACGTGAACTCGAAAAATAAACATCATTATAAAACATGCACTAGCTCCTTCGCTCCGCTCAGAATCTAAAATACTTTTTAACCATTGATTTCTTAAATTAAGTTGAAGTAATGTACGAATAACGTTTTGTTACATTTTTCAGGTCTTAAAATATCATTTCACTATCAATTTGGACTTAAATATCTCAAAATCTATAATTTTGTCGAAAAATGTATACTTACAGCTATAAAAAAAAAAAAAAAAAAATTGTGAATAAGGATTTTTGAGATTTTTTGAATTTCATTAAACTAAGTATATTTAACTTTGTATACAATGTTTAGTCTTTAATGTTAATCTTTTAGGACTTAAACACCTCGAAATTTAAAATGTCTATAAAAAGCCCGAATTCAAAAATATATAGTAATAATCATATATCATGTGAAAATTTCAATATTTTAAAATCGTTATTGTCAGAACGAAATTACGAAGAAATGAAAAATATGGATTATACGAAATATAAGTCCTTACTCGTATGGATTGCATTGGAATTCGAGCGTTTGCTAATTTACCGGCTTATATATTCTTTACGAATTAAATAATACATAATACTGTCCGAAATACCCTATAGTTTTACCTAGAATTGTAGATTCTATCTTTTTAAATACGTATTTCATATTTAATAATGCCACAACAATTAATCTATACTTAAAACTTTTAACATTATTTATATTGACTATTATAAACGGTTAAAAAAAGTTTATAATAAACAGTTTATTTCATTTGGAAAATACTTTTTTTTGTATATACATTTATGTTATCTATGACATAAATAAATTGATTAAATTATTTACATAATTCGTAATATACATTATAACTACAATATATATGACGTAAAAATAAAAAATATGGAATAAAAAAAATGTACCTACTGGATAAATGTGTAGGTAGGTAATTATAGAACGTATCAGTGGTATAACCAGAATATCAATAATAACAATTTGTATACCTGTTGATTGTTATTGATCAGATTGTTTTATTGATTACAATCCTTCCTTCCCTGTATTGGATAGATATTTTTAAATTTTACTATAGTCTGTCCTGAATCACGACAAATAAATATCTGAGTAAAATCTCGTGTCAAACGTCCAAGTATGATATTTAGATTTTTTCATTTTCACCTCTTTCTAGTTTTTATAACAGCGTATTGTAAATTTATTAAATTAAAAATATTTATATTTAAATTAACATAATAATTATTAATAGATAGTGTTTAAATTTTTAAATATGTTACTAATTTATCGTATAATCAACTACGGTAATTCTCGAAAATTTGTCGAAAACCAGGTGTACCCTGCGATAACCGGTAACAACATTTTTAAAAATAAAACAGTGTGAGGGAGCTTAAAATGTTAAAATAATTAATATTTAATACTGAATGCAAACCATTTTTGAGAGGAAAATCTATATAATCATTAAATAGATAATCGATTTTACAGAATATATTATGTTTAAGCGTATTAGGTATTATTATTACTATTACTATATTTAAGAGATTTCCATGTATCCGCGATAATTAAAAAAAAGCAAACTAATTTAATGCATTTAATTGTGTCATCAAATTTTTACTTATTAAGTACTACTACGATTTTTTTTCAAAATAACCATGACGAAAATACATATATGTACATCATTATGGTGCTTGATTGAACCGTACAGACTTTTATATAAAACAACAGTTTTTGGGTTTTTTTGTACAAACATTGAGAATGATTTCATGTTAGCAAGTGAAATCGAAAACCTATTTTGCGTTTTGCGAATTAGGTAACAATATTAAAAATTACTAATCTGCGCTAAAATATTAATAAGAATGCTCAATTGTATAGGAATACTATAATATGTATATTCTTGATCATTCTTCTATCAGATAATTTTTGTGTTCATAAATATATTTAAAAAAAAAAATATGTATATTTCAACATTTTAAATACTCTTTATCTCAATGGTTTTCCCAAGTAAATATATTTGACAAATACATTTTTTTTTCCTTCGTACAAATACGCAAAATATATATTTTTTGAATTTCGATGTATAAATATTAAGTTAACGTTTTATATTATTTATAAGTACGTTTAAAGTTTAGATTAGAGTTCTATAATCTTTTCGTTCAGTATTCGACATTTATATACATTGAAACAGAAAAAAATAAACATTTTGTGTTTGAATAAAAAGTTATTGAATATAGATAATTGATTGCTATTTAATAATTATAATAATAAAAAAATAACTCTGCAATTGTGCTAAATTCCCGGTTTATAAACACGTATTTTAAACAATAAACTATTTCACAAGCCAACAGACAATTTAAATAATTCCATTTTCACATTTCCCAATATTTTGATGTACACAAACTTAAAATCAACTAAACGAATACAAATCGTAAATATTGCCCAGTACGGCAACAATAAATAGTAAGGACACACGGGTGGACGTTGGATAAAACGTTTTTCATAATAATTCTGTACAGTTATAGTGACTATTAATAAAATATTTATAAATAATTTTAAAACAAAACGAATAATATCTATCTCTCTGTATTCTTTATAGTAAACAAATCAATAATGTTCATTTTAACTATATGTATACTATATAGTAACAACGGACAAGTGGATGGATGGACACAATATACGAAGATACAATAGGTGTCAAAACTTATGTTTGTACCTGTTTAAAAATAAGATAAGGAAATTAATCATTTTCTTTTTAATCTTAAACTATAATACTCTTCTAACAAAATATGTGATTCTATCGTACATGAATCTAAATATGTGAATTTTTAAATTTTTAAACATAAGAATCACTCACCTAATATCCCTGTGTGTCCATCTGTCCGTCACATTGATACGTTGTCACAGCTATTAATACAAATATAGTTACGAGAAACATTTTGGATTCGATTTCTATAGTATTTTAGATATTATTCGTTTTATTTTACATAAACCCTGCGAGTCTTTACATTTATATCTTTATATTTTATTATTCGTAGTTAGGTACTACTGTATACCTACTAGAGAAATTGAAAACGAGAAATCAATCACGCCCGAAGAGTGTGTTTTTCTAACGTATGCGTTGTTATCAATATCAGTATTTAAAATTATTTTCGTTTTGTTGGGTTTAGGTTTCTATAGGAATATAAAATTTCCAAACTTGTTTTTAGTTTTATTTAATAGTTTTTAGAGCTGTTCGCCGTCATTCTTACATTTTTTTTGTGTAATTTTTTTTTTTTTTTTTAGTCATTAAGGTTATCTAAAACTTCCGAGTCCTGTTTATAAGCATTACAATTAATTAACAGACTGATAAAACGAACGTTTCCCGTAAAAAGCTTGTATCTACCAATATATATGACCGAAATCGGTATTTGGATCTGTTTCTTCTTAACATTATCATCAAGTCCGTATTTGAAAAGTAATTTTTGGGAGTTCAAATCCTCTCCTTCAATGTTTTTCAATTATATTTTCTCTGTAGTTTTATCAATATAATAATGCTAAAAACTAGGTACATATATATAAAGTAATAAAATATCTCATTGCGAATTTCTAAAATCCCTTAATCGTTTAAACATTATGAGAGAAAATAATACTAAAACAAGATTAAATGTTTATTTTTGTTAACAATATAATATATAGTGCCTACATTAAACATCAAAAATTCAAAATAATGTTTTTTTTTAAAAAAAAATGAACATATGAATGTATCAAAAATCTTTTTTTTAGATCCGACCAAATTCATTTAAATTCCAACAAATTATTAACTTTTTAAAATTTGTTTTCGAAGTTCTATTTTTATATATTTTTAAAATTAGGTATACAATGTCATTCTTAGACATGTAAAAAAAAAAAAACCGGATATTATGTTATTTCTGTGGCAGTGTGTTCAATATTATATTTTAAAACATAATATTGTATATGAATCGATTACATATTTTTCATATTACTCTTTTTATTCGCGCAATTATAATATCTGAGAAAAAAAATATTGTTTTATATTCGTATTATAATATTATTTTTATTTGCTGCTCAGTGTATAAATATACATATACACATTTATTTGCATCTTTTTTCCACCCGTTCGTTCGTTTTTGTAATATATTTCATTAAAGTAATTCAATTCATATAACTACTTTATCCTCTCCCCTAAAACCACCAAAACTGATTACGAAATGAATTTTTTCAAACTTAAATTAGATCGAGAAATCGGATATTATATTTTCTGGGAATGTCTGCAAATATATTATATTATTCGCACACAGGGGTTGACAATAATACTTTATCATGAATTACGAATGTTTAAGATTGTAACCTAATTATAGATTTTATTATATTATATATAAATATATATATATATCTACACTGAATCTAAATCCTGAGATTACAAAAGTTTTGATGGAAAAAATTCTTATTATGTAAGTAATATTATTTTGCTATCGGTTTGGTCAAAATAAACATTTATTTTTCGTTGTGAAATTTTCACTCCCCTGTAGTAGCCTTGAAATTTGTTTTCTATAAAATGACTGTCAAAGTAGCTGAAAATGAAATGAAGGGAATGTATTTCATTTAGGTTTTTAGTCATGCCTGATATGGAATTAAAAAACTTTTCGCTTCTAAAAATTTCTCGTAAAATGTACGCTCTGTAATAAATTTAGTAATGTAACGAGGTTTGCCTATTATATTACGTAGCACTGAAGGTTGTTTTAAATATTAAAAGCCTTTTTTATTTTTCTTGTAAATTAAAAAACAACAACATAAAACAATAATATATGAGATACACTAACTTTTTACAAAACATTTTTAAAATGTTAGATACAACTACCGGAAGAAGTTTTTTTCTTTAAACATTCTATCGGCGTGTCTAGAGTACTCGTCCAAACTACAAATTTTACCCACAAAAATGTTTGGAAATAACTTCGTAATTCCACTAAACAGCTTTTGGTCATATGTATATATCGTGAAATCTATACACAAAAAAAATTAGTTTTCCTATTTATCAATCTATATAATATAGCGAATGAACATAGGCTCCGAGGGAACTTGGACAGTTTAGATGCAATGGAAATACTGCGAAAATTTAATAGGTCTCTGACCACTTGACCGGCTGTATTGGGCATAGACTAAATGGCTAAAACGACAGGCATGGTCTCTGTGTTACATAGCATATTCACTGTCACTGCGCATTTCCATATCATATTCCAAACCTATGGACACATAGATATTTAGTGATTAATTCCAAATAATTAATTGACGTATATTCTCTGTGATTACTATATATAATTTAATAAAACCGCTAGATCGCAGCAGAGTGTATTAGCAGATATTAGTCCACGATAAAAGCGTTTCGTTTTTATGTAATTGCAGTGGGCTGCACCATAATGATAATAATCAAAGTTATTTAGCAACGATTATTTTATTCGTGTAATTTAGTTGTTTCTCTTAAGATAACGTAATGTGCAATATAATCTTAAGAACAAGCACGTTTAATTGGACACAAGTGACGAACTATAGAAATTCTCATAATCACTGACGTACCCCACCCCCTTCAAGGTGTGGACTTTTATCTGATTTTTTGTTGCGAAAGGTATAAGATAGATAATTCAATTTGGCAAAAATTGTTTACTATACACGGACCTGGTTTATGAATATCCCGATATTGAAAAAGTAGTACATTTGCTTTGGAGAGATTTTAGAAATAATGAACGGATAAATGAGGAAAACACGTTGCTCAAAATTTCGAATATCCCACGTTTCCACCTTCATTGAGATGATTTGGCCAACCAATGTTCAGCTGACACAGTTTTTCAAAACTTGTTTTTTTCTTAGCCAATCACATGATATACATAATTCTTCTGCTAATCTCATTATTTTTATATTTAAAATTTAACCGATTGGTATGACTTCAAATATTTGAGAGAGAAGGCGAATGTAAAGAAGAAGAAGAAGAAACAATTTTAACACGTCAAGTGTCTATAGCTTTTTATCACACAATCATGAAACGATGTTATTTTAATACCTTATCATGGCATTATTGAATACGCACCAATACACCATTGAATCGATCTAAGGTAAATTAAGGGCCATATGACAAATCAGTAATAATTATATATAACACGAGTAATTATAATTATAATTCACTAAAATTTTAGTGACTTTCCCAGTTTTACGCGATCACATAGGTTAATATTAACCGTATACCGCAATCGTCCATATAATTCCAATGGTTATCAATATACCTCGTACTTATTGTACTAACCAAATCATTGCATAATATATAGATAGTAGGTATCTATAAAGCGACTGTATATTTAATGATACACATATAACTACGTTGGCGGGTAACTCGCATTCACTCGAGTCCAAATTATGTATCGTAATTTACGATTTGTTTTCAAAATTATCATTTAAATATGTATAATATGTAATTTTAAAATATTTTTTTGGCGTTCGATTCGTTCATTTGCACATTTTACCCGTATAAATGACGCATTTCGAGCATTTTCGATAATATGCAGGAATTCTGAGACGCGATTCTCAGGCCGTGTCACCTTATATATTCACCGCATTCTGACCTACCGGGCAAAAAAGCTGCGACACACGGTCGAGCACGCGGTATAAGCACTCGCATAATATAAAGGATATAACCGCATCACACGGGATCGTTCCGTCGAGTGGCGACGGGAGACTGTGATAAATTTTTATATAAATTCCAGTTGCATTTCGCTCGTTGAATATAATGTATATATATTTTTGACAGGGGCGTGACGACCGAACATATATATATATATATATACAGAAAACGATTTGCTTCCGTGGTGAGTTTTCGACCCATTAATCATTGTTCTATATAATATGGAACATTGTATATATTATATACATCTATTTAAAAAAAAAAAAAAAGTCTCCGGAAAAAAATGACTGAAATAATAAAAATAATTATAGTACGTAAACAATAAGTAAACGAGAATAATAGTGTTATAAAAGTACCTATATATATTATATTATAAAGCGTGAAAAAAAAATTTCCCATCCTGTCGAAATATCCTTGCGTGGTTTTGACAAAACAAAAACAACCGTTAATTCATTGTTTTTCGTATATTCGTTTAGAAAAATAAAAATAAAAATGAAATATGCTCTTTTGTTTCTCCGCTAATCTTTATGTCTATATATTTAAGAGGACGACGCGACGCTACACGTCGGCTTTTTGAGGGGTTCTGTATTAGGTACAGGTAATATTTATAATGATATATTTCGAAAAATGTATATCCCACAATTGAAAAATATTTAAATATACTTACTTTAAAAATAATATTTTAAAATAGTCCTCGTGTAAGTACTATTTTATATTGTTATAAATTCACGATGATATTTGTTTAAAAAAAAATCATGTTTAAGAAGAATAGTTCTCATTTTGGCTGGTAGGTACCTACTGTTCGATAAAACCTCGAATAACCAAGTACATTTCAATGAAAATAACTGATACAAGTAAATTATTGTTACATAAGTTTTTGAATCGACCTATTCAAATCTGACGTCAAAAACTGATCGACTATACATTCACTACTGAATCATTTCAAAACTCGAAAAAAAATTTTATTTTTATGGATCATTAAATATTTTTGTTACTATTGGTCGATTTTTAATACAATATTTGGGTATTCTAATTTTTTTTTGACATAATTTTTATGTGTTAGTCATACTTGTATAAAATTCTAAACTCAAAATTATACAATTATCTCGAAGTTTCAAAATCCAATTTTAAAATGAAAAATAATTCGATCTACTTAAGAGTTCATAATGGGTATTTCTATCTGATAAACAAATGTTGTACTGTGCTTAAGTAGATTTAAAATATTCGATACTCTAAAAAATATGTATATATATATATAAATATACATGCAGTTTTATGTCCTCTATAATATAACAAAAATAATACACAATATACTCAAATTATTAGCTAAAAACTTTGGGAAATATTGAGAGCTCAATTACTATTGTCATATTTGATATATATATTTTTTTTATCTCATAAGTTTATAATTGTGATATTTATATATAATATTTATTATGTGAACAATATTATAGGTATAGGCGTAGGGTACTATAGTGGCAATAATAATATTAAATTGTACATCGCCAATAAAATGTGTATAATATAATATTTATATTTATATCATAAATATATTGTAGTAATAAAAATTCACGGATAAAATTCAATTTTATAATGTAAAATTTATTACGCTATTTACTTACTGAATATGCTCATTTCCTGAGCAAATATATTATGTGTGTACGGACCATTCGGTAAATTTATACCGATACACCGTCGTAGACATTTGTATAGATTCGAGAGGAAGTCGACTATATATATATATATATATCGTTTTTAAATGTATAAAACACAAAACGAAAACTTCAAGTCTCGAAATTGCTACACGAATCTATAGAAAACCTAAAAAGTATGCAGGATATTTTCTGAAAATTTTAGAAAACACTTTTTCTCAAATTCATATCAGTGTTAATTAGCACCAATATGAATATACTATAATATTTTTCAAATAAAGTAATTTTGGATTCTGAGCATAAAGAGAATTTTATTTGATTTTACAACGATGAGTTTATTTATATATGTTTGTATGTATGTATGTATGTATGTATGTATGTATGTATGAATGTATGTATAATGTCCAGTGCATACACATTTTTGGATAGTTGTAGGAGTTTTTAAGTAGAGAGATTTCTACTAAAAATACATTCTAGTTAGGTAGTACTTTAAAAAGATTCTTTTTGAATTTCCTCAGTATATTACTTTAACGGAAAGAAAAAATAACCAAAAATAACTGTAAATTATTATAAATTATAAAATTAAAATGTTAGAAACTTGAAATATGTGTAAACATTTTTTTGACCACTTTACAGTAATTTCAGAAAATTAAAATATGCTAAACATCATAATGTTACCAAAATATTATATTACATTGAACAACTGTTTAATCGTTTAATGTTATTACATAATATATAGGTAAATTATACATATACCCATCAAGTTAAATCATTATGGACATTAAACACTCTCAAGAATAGTTTGAAGTATGTTTTTCATGTTGACAATTTAGCTCAGTGTTGGCTTACAACGATTTTCAGATTATTGTTACATTATTACTTTGGGTTAACACTGTTAGTCAGAAATTATCTAATGGTATATTGGTTATAAACATCTTGATATCACTATCTGTTTTGTACGTTTTATCACATTTTTGTTCTGACGCATATAATGTCACCATAATGGCGTAATGTAGTATGAATCTTCAATATGAGAACCGTTACAAGACTATACTGCGAGTCACATTTTTACAAATCAGATCTAAATCGTTTTGGGCCGGCAAAGTATAATGTATGTAATTTCTTATCGATGCCCTTATTTATCGTATTCTATGGTTAGTATAAATACATTTTAATAGTTTTATCTAATAAGCTAAAACAATGGGGAAAAAAATGGAAATTAAAAATATTTTGAAATATCTACTTTCATTTATTTTAAGAAATTCATGTTTCGCGCGTAATGCCCAATTAAGAAATAAAACGTAAAATAAGCCGTGTAAATGTAGGTCAATTAATCGTGTAGATATTTAAAGAATATAATTAAAAAAAAATAAATATACGTTAAAAATACTACTTTAATAAATATAAATAGGTATGCAATAAATTTAAAAAAAAAAAAATGTTTTTTCCATATTACTATGACAATGTTACATTTTATTGGTCTAAATCATAAAATTTAACGGACCATAAACTCAAACGAAATTGCATCCTAGCATGATGAATATAATGATATTAAATCGCATATTGTTACTTGTTATTAACTAAAAAAAAATCTTAAATGACTCGAGCGCTTACCTACTATATTAAAGACATTTCATAAATTATTATCTGTTCATCCCTGTAAAAAGAAATACAGATTTGTAAGAAATAACTCCTAGAAATACGGTAAAACATACTTCGTTCAAAAATTTGTTATTTGCTGGAAAATGGTTTTATATTTGAGAACGTTGAAATTAAAACCCGTATTTTTAGGTATTTTTTAATTTATATTTCACTAAATGAAATCGTTGTGACTATAATACGTGTTTGGAATCTAACTCCAGAATTTCAGCACAATATACATTATAAATAGCAATGATTATTATACGTGTAAGACATTTAATTAATAAAATTTAATTTTTGCAGGTTTATATACATATAATAACAAATGTTTATGCGATATTTCATAAATAATAAACATATAAAACTAAACGAGCCCGTGTTGATAAAATAAAATATTGCTACTGCAGTATACCTTCGAAATTGTATATACTTAACTACAAAAAGATCCAAATTAGTTAAAATGAGATGTTGTGTATTTTTAACAGTTTAAATGTAGATATTGTACTAGTGTTTAAACTGAGTAAATATGTTTGTTTGCTCGATAAATATTGTTTAGAGAACATTATGAGAACATTCGATATATACGAGAATATATATAGCTTTGCCTTAAAAATCTTTGGAGTTCACTGAGAAATTAATGTTTACATATAGAGGTTATACTATTATAGTACCTACTAAATGTAAATCAATATATATTACATTACATAATATATATATATATATACCTAATAACTAACTTGTCTCTGAATGTTGAAATTAACGAGTATGTTTTCTTGGATTTTCATTATCATTTCAATGATTTTTTCATTACACTTTTGGAAAATTTCATTTTCGAAAACATTTAATTTCATTATTAATACATTTTTTGATAGTTTTCTAATTTTCTAATTCTGATGCAATACCATAAATTAAGTATGGACTCTTGATTTTCAAACATTCAAACTACTATTTTTAATTTTTGATTATTAAGATATTTTTCAAATTGATTTTATCGTTTATAATTTGTATTTAAACTATTACTGATTCAGATTAATCCGTATTCGGATAACGTAACCCGATCAATTCGGATCTAAAAATATGATACAATCTGCTTAATCCTGATAACATTATCAACCCTGATTGGCAAATTATATTATTAATGCATATTAACGGATTAAATAATAAATCCAGATTAATGGATCGTTGAGGTCAATTCAGATTAAAATATTTTAGTACAAATAACAGTAATTATGACCGTCGATATAATTATTCAACGACACATTTTATCTACTACATCTGCAATCCAGATATTTTGTATATTTAAATTAAGAACTGATCAAAAGAATTTTTCGAGACCAATAGCTATTAGTAAATGTTTAACCTAATAATAATAATCATCATCATCATTTATCATGTTTATGTTACTATACCGTAGTGATCCATGTGTGATAAATTGAATGACGAACATAATATTTTATATATCTGATAAATTAACGTCCGTAAACTTAACAGTCAATGTGTATCTAAAAGTTTTTTCAAATTTTTCCAACATACTTGTCGGTTAAATTGGTATAGGATAGTTTTGATCAAAAAAGTACAAAAAGTACCCAAGTCGGCTCCAATTAGTGAAGAAAGAGAGAGAGAGAGAAAGAGAGAGAGCAAGCAAAGGAGAAGAAGAACCTATAGATACTAAGGTTAAAAATTATAAATTACAGAACATAGTGAAATCACTTTTCTTCGTATTGAATAGTTTTTTTTTACTATAAATATAGGTACATTTTTTTATTATTCTACGCCAAATTTAAGTACTTTAGTTATCTATATATACATTTATTACATTGATTATAAAATTACTTATTATTTTATGAATATAGATAACCATAGACCGTATACACATATTATAGTATACCTAATAATTAGCAGGCCTATTCACAGAACATGAAATTATCTTTTAAAACGTGAACAACTATTATATATTATTATTGTATATATTGTATCATAAATATGACGTGTACGATATTTTTAATCCTTAAAATTGGCAACACTTCCCAAGAGGCAGTGTAAAGACTTTAAGTTATTGTACGCTAACTCCGCCTCTATCTTACTCTACGCGTGTACTTTTTAACACTATTATCAAGAGGTTGGTATATAGTCAAATTTTATTATGGTTTCCATATCGATGAAAAATAGACGTACCTGTACAAATTTCAGTAGTGATAGTTTGAATTATGATGACGTCGATATAACGGCTGTATATGTTGGCATATAGGTATATCCAAATGTAGGAGGAAAAAAAGTATATTTCTGTCTATCGGATATTCGTTTATATTTTTACGAAGGAAAAACGTTTAAACAAAGAGCGATAGAATCGAAAAAATATATATATTTTATTAAATATGTATGACGTAAATATTGTCGGATATGGGGAAAAATTGACAGATGATTGGAGCTACGATATGAAAGAAAAAGACCGAAATATCATACGCTGTACGGGCCGTGTTTGAAAAACGCGGTATATGTGGTATACTGGTCAAAATAATACTTATATAATATAATATACTCGTATATACATAAATATTCTCATATTTGGTCCCATTAAACGAATAATTCATCGAACGAACGAGTCATTAAACTCGAACAAATGAGACATAAAATCGAAATATAATAAAACGTTGAATATATATACCTCTATATATATTTATGTACCAAATATGTGTGGATAAAAACTATAGAAATGCCGTATACACACATCAAGAACATCGTAAAACCACGGATATGTATCTACTGCAATGTACCAATTATTATAATATATTTCGGTGCATTTTTTTAAAAGGAATTTTCATTGCATGACATATAAACAAGTCATAAATTCTGCCATTTAATATTAGGTATATGATTTAAAACTTAAAATTTAAAAAAAAAATATAGATATATATATATATAAAAGATGGAAGGGAATATAATTTTTAAAATATATAAACTACAAATGGATATATTTGTTGCCATTCCTCGAATATTTATCGACAACTTTTAATTTTTATAAACAATAAAACAATCAAAAATAAAACTGGAGTTTATAACATTCATTTATAAGAAGTAATAATTCTTATATAATCATAATATTTTATACGTTCATATAATATATTGTAACATTTTTTCATTCAAACTTGAACCATATATGTTTGGAAAACATTGTGTTCTTTTATAACAATTTTTTTTAAATATTTTTCTGGAAAAATTGGTGTTGCTCGCAGTCTTCAAAAATACTATATTTAAAAAATGTATCTCTTTAGGCTATAATTTATGTCATCTAACTAAATGTCGCTTAAAAAATGCACTCGTTATATTATCATGAAATACAATATTATAGTATTTAAAATTTTTCAGATTTTTACAATCGCTTAAAATTCTGATATAAATTATACATAATAAAACAATAGGGTACAAAATATGTTCAATAAGTGAATGATTTCCAAATAACATACTGCGATATGCATATAGTGCCACCCTATACTGCAGATAGTATAACAAAACAATTTCGTATAAACCTTTTACATTATTACTGTTATTCATATCAGAATAATTTGTAGGTTATTTATCAGCTATGATTTGTGGCAATAAGCCAAATAGAAGGAAAGAAGAGAAAGAAGGTTTTTTTGATGTCTCGTTACACTGCTTATATACCTATGTATCAGGTTTAGGTTGGTATTACTGTCTGGTTTTATAATAATATAACCTAAAATTTTAACATAAATCACAATATTTTATTATAAACCCTAATTATTATAGACTATTCAACATGAAAATCGGTTACTATATTTACATTTTATTAACGACACGAAAAGCTCGAAAATAAGTAATTGAACAAGGACAACGGATGGATTTAAAAGTTCGTATATCTTTCTTATTTCTTACTTATTATCTCAGCGTTGTCGAGAATAACCATAGCCACAGATATATAAAATAATTAGATAGCTTAAAACAAGTGAAGCGGCCACAGAATAATTCTGTGATTAATAATTCTATAAATAATATTATTCTGTGAAGTACTTAATAGCTGGCCATCATTTGAAATACGGTTAACGTACGTTATCGTTTAAGAGTTATGGATGACAATTTATTATTATGGTATGTAGTACAATTTATATAGAATGCATAAAACAAGACATTATTTAACTAATATTATACCCAGTCAAACGATGTTTATAAAGTATCTTGTACTCTTGTTTTATGCATTTTAAATAAATTGTTCTACACAATATAATTATAATTGTTGTCTCATTATTCATAAATGATAACGCACGTGTTCCTCATTTTAAATGACCGTCTATAACATTAAGTTAATATAGAAATTCTATTTTGCAGTTATCTATGTATCTGTGCCATTACCTATTTTATTGAAACATTGAAATAATATTTAAAAAGCAAAAAAAGAATATTTTAAAAGAAAAACGAATAACAATGGTCTAACCCACGTATATTTCGATTATTATCACTAGATATTGAACAAAAATATGATTACAGGAGTAATTATCACATGTATCATGGAACTAATGAGTCTAAATTTATATTCTATTATATATATATATACTCTTTTATGCTTAATAAATGTTTTTCACGCAGTTGTCGTATTGCAAAAACTGTAAGAGAAATTAAAAATATAATATATCAATAATATTCCTTATATTCAGAGATTCGATGTTAAGGATTTCGAATATAATATCAATTACAAAGTGCTAACGAGTCTGTTATCACGAGAAATATCGCTTTTGTTAAACATAACCAATATACGATGTATAATAATTAGAATTTAGTGTAGGAATTTCTTTTTTAATCTCCAGCATATAGCACAAAAAAAGTGATTTAATCAGATTTACTTATTTAATTTATTTATTCAAATACATGATTTTAATTTTGAATTTTTTTACGTTGATCATGCATTGTGCATTATTATAAAATAATAATACATTATACATTGTTCAATGTAATTTTTTTTAAATTTTAGATAATTATTTATTAATTCTAAGGTCATTTATTAAATTTGAGTAATATTTTTGTTTATTGTTTTCATTTACGTTCGAAAAACAATTTTTTTTATAAATGATGTAGTTTTAACTGAGTAGTTTTAAATGGTATGTAGTTATATTTTTGATTTTATACATTTATGTCCCACTAAAATTAAGTTGAAACATTTGCACAATCTACATATTACATATAGTTAATAATTCAATTACGTATTAAATTTGTATGGAAAAAATTAAAAAATCTTGTGAAACCCGTTCTAAAGAAATCTATTTACAACGAATTCGGATCAGTTTTCAGAACCCTTATCGCAACATTAGATCGATCGGTACGTTGGAAATATAATATATAAAAATTGCTGTATTATACGTGTCTGATAGAAAGAAACAGAAAATCGCCACTTTCAAGTTTCGATACCTAACCAAATAGTAAACAATGACTATAATGAGTTTATACCTAATATGTTACGAGTATATAATGTTATTGGTACACATAAAATAAACAAGGTATTTCGATTTTCATATATATGTATATAGTCTATAATATAATCCCATTTTATACTTCAAACTACAAAATTATCCGATAACGCCACATTTCAACGAAAGAAAACTCTTGTTTGATTGTAATATGACTCGATATTAATCGGAAATTCGTGTACACTATATGGATACAGTATAAACATTTTTTTTTCATTATATACCGTTAGGTTCAGTGCATTTTTTAAGTTACTAAACTAATGTCACTCAGTAGCCTATATAGTGGATTGTATTTTTAAAGACTATTGCATTTTTTAATTATAAATAAAGAAATGTGAAATGGATAATGAATAATTATGGACAAACATATAATGAAATTGAACAATTAATGCAAAGACGTTTTTTAATACCTATAATCAATCAATAGTAGGTATTGGTATACTTACTTCGATTTAAAATCTTAATAAATGTATACAATTTTAAGGACACAAATACACAATATTATGTCTGTAAGAGGGTGATATTGAAAGTGTTTTCTGAAATTAAAAAATAGCAATGATTTGTGATGAAGGTATATTTGTATGCGACGGATAAACTTCCGTATCTATTATCAAAATACAAAGATCGAGAAATATACGACAATCGTTTTTAATCGCATTGAAATGAAATTAGCATTTTTTTTTTTTTTTTTTTAATGAATGTATATCTAACATTTGGACATAAATACATATTTCTTGCTTATTTTTATACTTTAAATAAAAATTATACGTTAAAATATGTTTCATTTTTGGTTATTTTATTATTTATACGAATATGAAAGGTTGTCAATATTTTCAATAGATGATATAAGAGAGAATTTCAATTTGATTTATTATTATAATAACTAAGTATATTATATTACATTATTATTCGTATTATAACTATATAATTTTTTTGCACATTAGGTATATAAATTATAACTTATTGGTTATTATACCCTTCCATATATAGTTTTTCTTCTGCGGGTTTTCTAATGCCTATTTTTTTTTACTAGCAATGAGGAACGAGCATAAAATTCCCGTATTGATATAATGGTATATTTTGAGAATTTTTATTTCGATTATCGCCCAGTGAAAATTCCTTGAAAATTGCACTGGTCAGGTTAGTTACGTTCATATATTTACAATTTATTATTATTAATTAATTAATATATAATATATATGGATAAAGTGTATAGAGGACTGGTCGACTAATAGTAAATCGACGCGAATTCGGGTGAACAATTTTAAGTCTGCGCGCATGCGTGATAAGAACATAATATGGAGGGTTTTTCCGTGACCTACAGACAATATTAATCCTCATTCACTCCGCTCGCAATCAAATTCCGCACTGTATACATATTATCAGTGTTAACGGCATACGCACACAATTTTACGCTCCGATTATAATTTCTCAAGGAATATTTTCGAAAAACCCAGTGTTCACATTATAAATCATAGCACTCGAGACTTTTAGTAACGATATGATTAATAATTAAATATGCGTTACACTGTATGTCACACGGTGTATACTTTCTTAGCGGATTCTCAGTAAATTCCCGAATTTCTGTTCGCGGGAAACTCTCCGGCCGGAACGACATCAATTATACGCCATATTTACAACGATAAACGAACATTATACAGTAAAACAGCATTTTAAAACGTTATACAAGTTTTTCTCGAGTATACATATTTAAACAACATCTTAAATTATTGAAAAATAATAGTTGTTATTCGTCCTTTTTTTTTTTTTTTTTTCCCTATATTACACGTTTTTATATATTCCACTCTGTTATGGTTTTACATCTCAAGCCCTGATAATAATGCATTAAAAAAACAATACACGCTATTATCACAATATCTTATCATAATATCTAATATCTTATGGTACAATATATATATTTATCGATATCAATATATATGCAGATAAAACACGTTTGTATATAATCTTGCGATCATCTTTAATCATAATGTCTCTATATATATATATACAGGATGTTTCAAAATAAATGTGCCAAACTGAGAAGTATGATTCTACATTTATGCATTTACATAAGAATAAAATATTTAAATTTTAATTCCTCGATCCCCTTGGATTTTTTTTCATTTTTTATTGTTTTTTTTTTTTTTTTTTAGAGGGATTTATCTTTCATTAATCTCTTGATTTATAGTAAATTAAATGTCCATTAAAATTATACTGTTTTAGAGTAGTCATAACCATTAATAATTTTTAATTTTTGTAAAAATTAATTTACTTCTTAGTAGTCAGTATTAGAAGGAAAACTTGTCGAATTACATAAATACTTCGTTATCTCTTTTTACAAGCTTTCGAACAGTATACCAAGATTGTTTAAAAATCTTTTAGAAATATCATATCGAATATTGAAAAATGTTTAAACAATAGAAATGGAAGTGGCCAAGTGGGAGTGAATTAACATTTTGAACAAAAAAAGGTTATAATATTAAAGCAAATTAAATAGGATTTTTAAAAATTTCATCGGTTTTAGTATAGATTCTATAAATATAGAATGAGTTTTTTTTTTTTTTTATTAAAAAAACTATAGTGACTCCAAATAAATTAAAGTTTATTTGAATTCTCTAAAATACAAAATATACTATACCCAAACTATTTGTATACCTACTTAAATTACCGTCAATATCAATTAATAAGAATATAATAATTTCAAACCCGCATGCGTTAAAAACAGACTATCACGTTTTATCATGTTAAAATATGATCAGTTCACGTATTTAATTTGTGGGGGGGACATAATTTTGTTTTATTATTTAGTAATCAAATCGCAGGCAAATTTTAACATTTCATCGGGCCGTTTTAAAAAATGCACAAGTAGCTGTCCCTTATCTTTTTGATGAGTTTTGTTGTTTATTAGCCGTCAATCTTGGTGATATTTTGATAAAACTTGAAAAATATTAACTAATAATATCACATTGTATGATTAATAATTACATGAACACAATAAGTGACAATTTATAATGTCTTCTTTTAAAGATAGTATTGTATTTTCTGTCGTTCCTATTGTGATAACATTTAGTATCCATAGTCACTGATTGTCAATACCCCTAATGTCATTTATATAAATATTAAATGAAAAAAAAAGGAAAATTTATAGTTTGAAATATCGTTACCTATAAAAATAATCGTGTATTTAAAAATATTGTAATATTATACCGGTACATCGAGTCGTTTTTGATAAGGTCCTAATGACACTTTCTATATATTTTATCATCAATATATTTTATCATTCTTACGTCTTACCCCCAAAATTACGCCCTACAGTGTATTAAATCGGTGTTTTTTTTTTACATCGCTATATCACATATTATATTATAGTGTCTTGAAAAACTGTCTTACTAAACATCGTAATTCACAAAAAAAAAAACTTATCGGATTCCAAACGTTGTGTCGAAAATATTTTATAGCTTTTAGAAATAAATATCTACTCAAAAAATGTTGTTAGGATACAAGTGCGGTTAGAAGATATACTTTTCGTTGATTAATGATTTTTTTGGTTCTAGGACCACATATAGTGCTGTACACATTACAATAATATTTGGAAACACAATAATATGTACATAAGGCCGAATAAGAGCATCACAAATTTTTAAGAATTCTATCTTTCCTCGTCCAGATTACAATCACTTACTATAACGTCTTGCACGAGCGTCACCCATTAGGCTACTGATTCGCACTGCTCGCATACCGCTTCATATAAAGCAATCTCATCGAATTTCATCAACTTAACCTAGTTAACTAGTTTAGTTAACTAAACGAATGTCATATTTACTCGTGCGTGGAAAATATCTGCCCCATGGTAGTTTTCTATTATTTTTCATTAGAACTTTTTTAATATTATATGCAATCAACACTTAGTTTCTCGCGTATTTTACATTCCTGTTTTACATCATTTTCACTTAAGAAAATATATTTTTTACCGGATGGCCAGTTTTTAATTCATGTATATTTGCATTATTTTAATATATATGACTATAAACTATAATAAATTATTAAAAATAGACAATTATCATTCCAATGTTTTGTCTAAACCACTGGTATTGAGGTAGATAACAAATAGTTGCTATTTACCTCTATAGTCTATACTGATTTTTGATATCCGAAGAAATGAAAAATATCGATTTGACAAAATCGTATTTTTGCTGTTTTTTCATAACTTTTTAGTAATTTTTCCTTACGCATTAAAAAACTATTGAGAAAATCGAAAATTACCTCCTTAAAGTACCAACTGGATGAAATTTTCTACCGGATACAGGGTAACCTTGTAAAGATTAGAGCACTTCTTCTGGTAAAAAATTGGTTATAAGATAAAAATAAGAAAAAAAATATAACATCATTATAAAATCACTGCGCTCAGGAATCTAAAATACTTTTTTCCCGTCGATTTTTTTAAATTTAGTTAAATTAATGCACGACTAACGTTGTCTAAAAAAATTTCCGGTCTTAAAATCTTATTTTACCAACTATTTGGGCTTAAATACTTCAAAATTTATAATTTTATTGAAAAAATTTAAATAACTATAAAAAAAATCGTGACAACGGATTTTTGAGATTTTTTAAATTTAATAAGATTACCGTATATTTAACGTTGAATAAAATTTTCAAGTCTTAAAACTCAAAATTACTACTTTTATGACTTGGAAACCTCAAAATATAAAATGTCTAACAAATTTAAAATAATTTAATTGACCTGAATATAATATTACTAAATTAAATATTTGATGTAAATTTCAAGATTTTAAAATCATTATTTTCGAAATTACGAAAAAATTAATTTCTCGATTTGACGAAATCGTGTTTTTGCTGTTTTTCATCATTTTTTGGTAGTTTTTCCTTACGCATTAAAATACTATTGAGAAAATCGAAAAATGACCTCCTTAAAGTACCAACTGGATGAAATTTTCTACCGGACAAAGGGTCAGCTTGTAAAGATCGGAACACTCATTCTGGTAGAAACATTGTTAAAAGAGAAAAAGAAAATAAACGTCATTGTAAAACCAAGAGCTCTAGCTCCCTCATATCAAACACCGCCACTGACGTAATACGTACAGATATATTATATAGGTGATAACTCTATGACAAATATGTAGTATGTACGTGAAGTTGGCCGCCCAAAATTTAACGGCTAACTTCAAATTTGGCCATTAATTTGTAAGTCATTTGTAAGTATTTGTAAGCCCAAAATCAAAATTTGTAAGTCATCCCTTCTCCAATTATCCATGCAAGTACATATCGCGGCTAACTTCACATATAAGTTGGCCGTTTTAATTTTTTTCGAAATTTGACTACGCCAAAAGGACTGTTAACAAGGACTGTGACAACTTCACGGACATCAAGTAGTACCCTAGTAGTATAAGTAGTACAAGTAGTAGTTAAACATTGTTAGGTTTTGTGTGGCATAGTGTTCAGTGGAGTCGGACAGGAGTTATGGGGAAGAAAATTTTACTCAGTCATTACGGTCGTTTTTATAAGGACCATTACTGTAAATAGTTTCAATTAACACGAATAAATTAACAATATAATAATATTCTATATTTCAGGTGACAGATCATCTATTATGTACACAAATAATGTCAATTATTTTAGCGATCACGAATTTTTGAAAGGTAATGTAATGATATGTTTTTTGTTTTTTTTTTTTTTTTTTTCATTTGATCTTGATTTATATTAATATTATTAATTCGTATGATTCATGTAGTATACATTACGTTTCAATTTATTATTCCTGAAATTCGTGATATATACAACCATGTAGGTATTTCATTGCGATAAACACGTTAATAGTAAAGTAAAACATCTATAAAAGTATAACTTTGAGCACTTTAGTTCTTTCCCCTATTACTGCAGGGAGTATTAAATGATATGGAACTGCATAAATTAATGATAGTACTGAAATCAGTGACCCAAATTTTTGTTTTTATTTTTCATAGGCGTTAATATTATTGTAACTATTATCATTCATAATGGATGTTTTACCAAATTCGAGAAAAACTGAAATTTTAAATACTTTATATTATTATATATTCGGTTGTATATTTAAATTCGATTTTCTTAGCCTTCACCAAAATTTAAAAGGTAATGTAATGATATGTTTATTTAATTTTTCGAATCTTGGATTTATAATGGATCATATATAGTATAGGTACACACTTAACCTACAGTAATATATCAGTTAATCAGAGCCGGACAGTGTCAAATTCCATTCGAAACCAATATAACAGGGAGTCAAAATGGGTTTGAACCCGGGGTGAGAACCCGTGTAACCCGCAAAATATTAAAACCGTGTTAAAGCCGAAACCCGTAACCCGGAAAAAGTGAAACACGTTTTTTAAACCCGTACCCGGA